>JAVSCE010017492.1:0-28446 GCA_032199065.1 Smutsia gigantea
GGGTTACGGATCTCGGGTGCGAGGGAGGCCGTGGGGGCGAGCGCGGGAGGCGCCTGGGGCGCATCGGGGAAGGAGCCAAGGTCCCGTGGCAAACATGTCCTTGTGTTCCCAGTGGAGTGCTAGTGCTGGGCTTGCCAAATCCTCTGATTGGGGATTTGGAAATATGCTCAGCATTTCTTGCCTTAGATACTGATAATTTTGATGTGGGACCCCCGGTCTTTTGGAGCTTTCTTGTCAAGACCTTTTCAAAGCGATAGCGTTGCTCAACTCGCCTCTGACGGTCTGGCTTTGACTCCACTTCCTGGTTACCTTTTGCCCCTTATTGTAAAGCACAGAGTGGAATATGACACAGGAAATAGGTGGGAAATAGAGATCTGATAGTGAAAGAATAAAGTTGACAGGCACAGATCTATTAATTATTAATATTAGAAAGAGGTTCAAGTTTACCTCTGGGCACATTCTGACAAACAGTGTTTAAAATTATGTTGCCTCCTGTTCCTTCCCTGTAGGAGGAAGGTGATACGGGATTGGAATAGGGTAGGATATTAGGCATTATGTTATTTATTTTTAGTGTTCATATTTATTGTAACTTATGCACAGGATTTATAACAACATCACCAGCTTCGCGACTCTCACCGACTGAACTGACAGAAATGCAGAATGATCTCTTTAATAAAGAGAAAAACAGGCAGTTATCCTTAACTCCCAGAACTGAGAAGATTGAAGTTAAACATGTTGGGAACACTGATCCTGGAACTATCTTCGTGATGAATAAAAACATTTCAACTCCTTACAGTTGTGCCATGCGTAAGTAAGGAATCAGGGTACTGTTTTACTAACCTGTGTGGAATAACTGGTGCAGAGCAGACAAGATGCTGTAGTTGCACCCTGACCTTCTGAGTTCTCCCTTATCTAGTATCTTACTGTCTGTTCCCTGTCAGTTCTCTAAAGGGTTCTATGGATCTTGAAAAGTTGGTACTGTAATGCATAGGTTGGCCTGGGACTTGCTTGCATCTGGGTAAGTTTAGGGTGCTATACTTGTTTCTGGCAGAAGAAGGCAGATCTAAAACGTTGTTGCTAATGTGTTTGTCCCTTATGGAAGCAGTCACCATGCAGGTTTCATTAAAGGACTTTGGAAGAGAGAGACTGCCCTGGCCTCAGATGACCAGTCTTTTGGCCTTCTTTTCCTTTCTAGCTGTTTATAGCCTAACTTAAAACTTTTATCTGTATACCACTTGCATCTTTGTGTTTTGTGTTTTTGTTACATTTACATGTACATACAGTAAATGTGTGAGTGGAAATGTGCACGGGGTGAATATGATAGGGATAAAAATATTTATTGTGTTCATATCTTAAAAGTGATAACTGTACACAGTATGTGTTTTGTTGTAGAAACGAAGGGAATGACCTCTATATATTAATTTTGATCAAAATGCTTTTATAGTAGCTTTGCTATAATAGGTAATA
Organism: Smutsia gigantea; assembly: GCA_032199065.1. Lineage (NCBI taxonomy): Eukaryota > Metazoa > Chordata > Mammalia > Pholidota > Manidae > Smutsia > Smutsia gigantea. The sequence goes on from JAVSCE010017492.1 coordinate 1,468, forward strand.
CTTAAATTTAGAAAGTCCCCAAAATAGATATATACAGGCCATGCTCACACATGTATATGCCTTGCTGCATTGTTTAGACTTTTGTAAAACTTTGTAATGATTCCACTTAAGTAATTAAAAACTTTAGTTAATAATTGGTCTACAGAGTATACACAGTCAATCTTCCTTTACTTTGGCACTTGAATTAGTACTTGTGATAGTTATTTGTTTTGTGAGCAGTTATTGAACCTCTGCTATATGATAGGCATTAGGAATACAGAGGAATATAAAAACTCAGGCCTTTAAGAAAATTTCTACACATCACGTGTAGAAATGAAGCCTCTGAACCACCCACCCTCAGCATGACCCCTGCCCTGGACTTGTTTGTCATTCATACTTTCAGTCAGTAAACTCATTGAATACTTACCATATCTCAAATCTGTGCTAGGCTCTGGATATACTGATGAGTGAGCAAAAATAGACACTATCCCTACCTTTATGGAACTTCTTTGTACCCTGTAGTTTGACTACTGTGAGAAGCTGTGTACTTGAAAAACATCTAATTAGGATTGGAGTTACATTCTGGGGTCATAGAATGGGTCAGAATTGATTGGCTTATATGTGCATTTATACCGGTAATTAAAAACTGTTAACTACAATATTTAACTTGAAGAGTCCATATTAAGGAAGTAAGAGATGGTTTGGGAGCAGACCCTAAACCCATTTAGAACAAATTTACTATGGATGTATATTTATATATATTTTTTCCTTTTTCTTCTAAGTTGTGTGTGTGTGCATATATCCAAATATATCCGGGATGCTGCTCTGTGAAAATTTAAGTGTAGCTCTTTTATTACTTACAGATTAATTTCACATTAGACTTAATGGTTTTTTAAATGGTTTGGATAATTTCATTTATAATCAAAACTACATTGGATATGTTGGGCAATTTCTTTTTTTAATTGGTTACAGATATAATTAGTAATACTTTCGTTTCCCCCAGAAAGACAGATTGCTGAATTTTGCCTTTTAATTGTCTTAATTTCTTAATGTAGTACTTAAACATGTAACTTTTCACTTTGAGTTTTATTAGATTTATACCTTCAATCTATTTTATTTTATGTGTTATTTTTAAGAAGACCTTCCTTCTATTTTAAATTCCTAGATTTAAGTGAGTGGTACTGCAGGAAGTCCATTCTGGCTCTTGTGGATGGACAGCCTTGGGACATGTATAAGCCATTGACCAAATCCTGTGAAATTAAATTTCTTACTTTCAAAGATCAAGATCCAGGAGAAGTGAATAAGGTATTTCTCTCTCTACATTCTTTCCCCCAACCCAAGTTTTTTTCTCCTTTTTATTAAAATTTATTTCCTATGGAATATGAAATATGCAGATATGGGCAGCTCAAATGTACTGTACTAGTTAATCAGTGCTTTTCTTGTTAGATTAGGCATTTTCACAGCTCAAAAATAACCAGTGGCATCCATTTCTCTGTGTTTTGTTTTGAGAGAACTATGTGATGTATCTTTCACATTCATATCTTTGTTCAACTTACGTGTTTTGATCACCTATATTGTGTGTGATTTCATTCCCACTGCTACTGCTTGAATTCAGCCTTTGACCATCTTCTCTGGATTAACTTTCATCCTCCTCTGCCCCCCTTTTGTAATACTAAAGTCTTTCTTTTTCATTTTATTTTATTTTATTAAGGTATCATTGATATACAATATTATAAAGGTTTCGCATGAGCAACATTGCAGTTATGTTCACCCATATTATCAAGTCCCCCCAACACACCCCATTGCAATCACTGTCCATCAGCATAGTAAGATACTATAGAGTCACTACTTGTCTTCTCTGGGCTGTACTGCCTTCCCTGTGACCCCCCTACAGTATGTGTGCTAATTGTAATGCCCCTTAATCCCCTTCTCCCTCCCTCCTTACTCACCCTCTCCATCCCTTTCCTTTGGTAACCATTAGTCCATTCTTGGGTTCTGTGAGTCTGCTGCTGTTTTGTTTCTTCACTTTTGCTTCATTGTTATACTCCACAAATGAGGGAAATCATTTGGTACTTGTCTATCTCCGCCTGGCTTATTTAACTGAGCATAATACCCTCTAGCTCCATCCATGTTGTTGCAAATGGTAGGATTTGTTTTCTTTTCAAGGCTGAATAATATTACATTGTGAATATCTACCACATGTTCTTTATCCGTTCATCTACTGATGGACATTTAGGTTGCTTCCACATCTTGGCTATTGTAAATAGTACTGTGATAAACATAGGGGTGCATATGTCTTTTTGAGTCTCAAAAGTTGTTTTCTTTGGGTAAATTCCTAGGAGTGGAATTCCTGGGTTAAGTGGTATTTCTATTTGTAGTTTTTTGAGGAGCCTCCATATTGCTTTCCAGAATGGTTGAAATAATTTACAATACCACCAGCAGTGTAGGAGGGTTCCCCTTTCTCTGCATCCGTGCCAGCATTTGTTGTTCCTCTAAAGTCTTTCTTAATAGCCTTCTAAGAGTTTTATTAAGTGGCATGACTGAGGATTGTGTCATTTATCCCTGAAGAACTTGCCTACCTTATAAGTGTTTACATAACTTCCCAGGCCCTGTGTGATCTGATACCAACCGGCCTCATTTTGTTGTGTTATACTCCTTGCTTTTGTTGATGCTCTTCTTTCAACTCTGAGTATTTTCTTTCCTTCCAATTAAAACCCTGTTTATCTTTTATTGTTCAATTAAAATGCCACGTGCTCTGTGGAACCTGGTTGGAATGAATCCTTCTTTTCTTTAGGCCTTACAACACTTGGCTAGTGTCTCTAGATACAGTACTTTAATTTTGTAATATAAATTGTTTAATGTGTGAAGAGATGGAAAAAGATATTTCATGCAAACAACAAGGAGAAAAAAGCAGGTGTTGCAGTACTTGTATCAGAGAAAATAGACTTCAAAACAAAGAGAGTAGCGAGAGATAAAGAAGGACATTACATAATGATAAAGGGGTCAGTCCAACAAGAAGATATAACCATTATAAATATATATGCATTCAACACAGGAGCACCAGCATATGTGAAACAAATACTAACAGAATTAAAGGAGGAAATAGACAGTAATGAATTCATTTTAGGAGACTTCAACACACCACTCACTTCAAAGGAGAGATCAACCAGAGATAGAATAAGTAAAGACACAGAGGCACTGAACAACACACTAGAACAGACATCTACAGAACTCTACACCCAAAAGCAAGAGGATCCACATTCTTCTCAAGTGCACATGGAACGTTTTCCAGAATAGACCACATACTAGGCCACAAAAAGAACCTCAGTAATTTAAAAAATACTGAAATCCTACCACCCAACTTCTCAGATCACCAAGGTATAAAACTAGAAATAAATTTTAGAAAGAAAACAAAAAGGTTCACAAATACATGGAGACTTAACAACATTTTCCTAATTAATCAATTGTTTAATGACCAAATCAAAACAGAAATCAAAGAATATATGGAGACTAATGACAAAAACAACACAAAGCCACAACTTCTGTGGGATGCAGCAAAGGCAGTTTTAAGAGGAAAGTATATTGCAATCCAGGCCTATTTAAAGAATGAAGAACATTCCCAAATGAATAGTCTAAAGACACAATTACTGAAATTGGACAAAGAAGAACAAATGAGGCCCAAAGTCACCAGAAGGAGGGACATAATAAAGATCAGAGAAGAAATAAATGAAATTGAGAAGAATAAAACAATAGAAAAAAATCAATGAAACCAAGAGATGGTTCTTTGAAAAAATAAACAAAATAGATAAACCCCTAGCCAGACTCATTAAGAGAAAAAGAGAATCTACACACATAAACAGAATCAGAAATGAGAAAGGAAAAATAACGACGGACCCCACAGAAATACAAAGAATTATAAGAGAATATTATGAGAATCTATATGCTAACAAGCTGGAAAACATAGAAGAAATGGATGACTTCTTAGAAAAATACAACCTTCCAAGACTGACCAAGCAAGAAACAGAAAAACTAAACAGACCAATCACCAGTGATGAAATCGAATTGGTAATCAAAAAACTACCCAAGAACAAAACCCCCGGGCCTGATGGATTCACCTCTGAATTCTACCAGACATATAGAGAAGAAATAACACCCATTCTCCTTAAAGTTTTTCAAAAAATAGAAGAAGAGGGAATACTTCCAAACTCATTCTATGAAGCCAGCATCACTCTAATACCAAAACCTGGCAAAGACCTCACCAAAAAAGAAAATTACAGACCAATATCCCTGATGAACGTAGATGCAAAAATACTCAACAAAATATTAGCAAACTGAATCCAAAAATACATCAAGAGGATCATACCCCACGATCAAGTGGGATTCATCCCAGGGATGCAAGGATGGTACAACATTCGAAAATCCATCAACATCATCCACCACATCAACAAAAAGAAGAACAAAACCCACATGATCATCTCCATAGATGCTGAAAAAGCATTTGACAAAATTCATCATCAATTCCTGATTAAAACTCTCAACAAAATGGGTATAGAGGGCAAGTACCTCAACATCATAAAGGCCATATATGACAAACCCACAGCTAACATCATACTTAACGGCGAGAAGCTGAAAGCTTTTCATCTAAGATCGGGAACAAGACAGGGATGCCCACTCTCTCCACTGTTATTCAACATAGTACTGGAGGTCCTAGCCACAGCAATCAGACAAAACAAAGACATACAAGGCATCCAGATTGGTAAAGAACAAGTCAAAATGTCACTATTTGCAGATGACATGATATTGTACATAAAAAACCCTAAAGACTCCACTCCAAAACTACTAGAACTAATATATGAATTCAGCAAAATTGCAGGATACAAAATTAACACACAGAAATCTGTTGCTTTCCTATACACTAACCATGAACTAGCAGAAAGAGAAATCAGAAAAACAATTCCATTCACAATTGCATCAAAAAGAACAAAATACCTAGGAATAAACCTAACGAAGGAAGTGAAAGACCTGTACTCTGAAAACTACAAAACACTCCTAAGAGAAATTAAAGAGGACACTAACAAATGGAAATGCATCCCATGCTCTTGGCTAGGAAGAATAAATATTGTCAAAATGGCTATACTACCTAAAGCAATCTACAGATTCAATGCAATCCCTATCAAACTACCAACAGCTTTCTTCAATGAACTGGAACAAATAATTCTAAAATTCATATGGAACCACAAAAGACCCCGAATAGCCAAAGCAATCCTGAGAAGGAGGAATAAAACAGGGGGAATTACGCTCCCTGACTTCAAGCTCTACTACAAAGCCACAGTAATCAAGACAATTTGGTATTGACACAAAAACAGACCCACATACCAGTGGAACAGAATAGAAAATCCAAACATTAACCCAAACATATACAGTCAATTAATATTTGATAAAGGAGCCTTGGATATACAATGGGGAGATGACAGCCTCTTCAGCAGCTGGTGTTGGAAAAACTGGACAGCAACATGTAAGAGAATGAAACTGGACTACTGTCTAACCCCATACACAAAAGTAAACTCAAGGTGGATCAAAGACCTGAATGTAAGTCATGAAACCATAAAACTCTTAGAAAAAAACATAGGCAAAAATATCTTGGACATAAACATGAGCACTTCTTCATGAACATATCTCCCCGGGCAAGGGAAACAAAAGCAAAAATGAACAAGTGGGACTATATCAAGCTGAAAACCTTCTGTACAGCAAAGGACACCATCAGTAGAACAAAAAGACATCCTACAGTATGGGAGAATATATTCAAAAATGACGTATCCGCTAAGGGGTTGACATCCAAAATATATAAAGAACTCATGCACCGTAACAAACAAAAAGCAACTAATCCAATTAAGAAATGGGGAGAGGACATGAATAGACACTTCTCTAAAGAAGAAATTCAGATGGCCAACAGGCACATGAAAACATGCTCCACATCGCTAATCATCAGAGAAATGCAGATTAAAACCACAATGAGATATCACCTCACACCAGTGAGGATGGCCAACATCTAAAACACAAACAACAGCAAATGTTGGCAAGGATGTGGAGAAAAGGGTACCCTCCTACACTGCTGGTGGGAATGCAAATTAGTTCAACGATTGTGGAAAGCAGTATGGAGGTTCCTCAAAAAACTCAAAATAGAAATACCATTTGACCCAGGAATTCCACTCCTAGGAATTTACCCTAAGAATGCAGCAGCCCAGTTTGAAAAAGACATATGCACCCCTATGTTTATCGCAGCACTATTTACAATAGCCAAGAAATGGAAGCAACCTAAGTGTCCATCAGTAGATGAATGGATAAAGAAGAGGTGGTACATATACACAATGGAATATTATTCAGCCATAAGAAGAAAACAAATCCTACCATTTGCAACAACATTGATGGAGCTAGAGGGTATTATGCTTAGTGAAATAAGCCAAGCAGAAAAAGGCAAGTATTAAATGATTTCACTCATATGTGGAGTATAAGAATGAAGAAAAAAACTGAAGGAAGAAAACAGCCGCAGACTCACAGAACCCAAGAATGGACTAATAGTTCCCAAAGGGAAAGGGACTGGGGAAGATGGGTGGGAAGGGAGGGATAAGAGGGAAAAAGGGGCATTATGATTAGCAGATGTAATGTTGGGGGGGTATGAGGAGGGCTGTACAACTCAGAGAAGACAAGTAATGATTCTATAGCATCTCACTACGCTGATGGACAGTGAGTGTAATGGGGTTGGTGGGGGGAACCTGATGAAGGAGTAGTTCTATAATCATAATATTGCACATGTAATTGTAGATTAATGATCCAAAATAAATTATTTAAAAAAATTGTTTAATGTATAAGATTCTTGGCTCTATGAAGACATGGATCATGTTACATATTGGACCTAGTCCTTGACTTACAAACAGTATGTATTTAATAGTATTTGTTGAAATGAAATACTTAAACAGGAAAATGATAGACATAATAATAGTAATAGCTAACACTGAGTATTGATTATGTATCAGGCACATCTGAGGTGATTTGCAGCTGTTAATCATTAATCCTCATAAAAATTCCATATGGTAGGTGCTGTTATCCCCATTTTTCAGGTAAATAAACTGAGACAAAGAGATTCAATAGCTTGACCAAAGTTACAAATTTAGGAAGTGGTGGAGCCTCAATTTGAATCTAGGCACTCTGACTCTGGAGTTCAACAGACATTAAAAGCATTGAAGTAGGATTGATGAAGAGGTGCATTTTGCTACTTGCCTTCAAGGCCTGGGCTTATACTTATTTTTAGTATATGTTACATGGTTGTGTAGAATGTATTCTGGAGCAGTCTCTGCTACTCAGAGCCAAGTGAGTCCACCCGTGTAGTCCACAGATGCTTTTGAAAGTCAAGTACCCAGTTATAGTAGTGCCAATGTGGAGCAAAAGGTGGGCAGATATGGTGCAGGACTTGTGTTTCTCTCTATGACTTGGATATAGTCATTCATGGATACCCAAATTAGTCATGCACATGGATCAAATGCTAGTAAAAAGAAAGCACAGTTAGTAGTGAGATCGCTTTGCTATGAATATGTGTAACTTGTGGATGTGTTGTGTGATGTTACTTATAGGATATGAGTCATAAATAATTCTTAGAAGTTGAGTTTTCCCTCCATATTTATATATGGTGTAAAAGGTATAAATACAATTATTTTACTTTATCATGGTTTGTTACAAGGTAACTGTATCCTGGGCTAAAAATAAAGTTACCACCAGATAATGAAACTGTTAGTTTATAAACATTTTCATATCTGATATCTTGCATAGAAGCATTGCTCACAGCACATAGTTGGTGCTTTATTCTTTCATGGTTTTTGCTTTGTAGAGATAATGTCATGGCCTGATGGTAACTGTTGCTACATGCTGAGGATGGACATATATTTGAAAAATAGTTCCTAAGTCAAAAGTCAACCCAAATTTTAATACTGAAGAACTTTTGTGAATGTTTATATTTTATTTTTCTAGGCCTATTGGCGTTCTTGTGCCATGGTGATGGGCTGTGTGATAGAGAGGGCATTCAAGGATGAATATGTGGTCAGTTTGGTTAGAGCTCCAGAAGTTCCTGGTAATGTACACATATAAATAAATAAATTAATTAATAAATTAAATATGTTAAATATTTATTACATATATGCTTTAAGTATGCATATATATGTGTATGTGTATCAATCTATATATACTTTCTGTAATCCTTAAATATTTTGGTACCTATTTTTGATGGTGTATAGAGTTCATTTCAATTTTATCTAATATAAATTATCATCATACATACATTCCACTTATGGGTAACAAAATCCATCTTACATAATTATTGGAGGTTAATAACATAATAGAAGAGAATGTATCTCTTGAATGTAATTTCACGTAACTACATTGTTTCAGTGTTTATTTATTACCACTTTAAGCATTATTTCCAAATGAAGTGTGTGGAGGAGAAGTAGAAGTATAAAGAGACTTCTGGAGAAAGCTGTATTTAGGTGGTACCATTCCACCAGAAATGACCAGGACTCTGGAGAATGACACCATTTTGGGGAGATAGAAGAGTTCACAATCTGTAATTTTGCTAAAACTAGGATTTTATAACTAGGTGCAGTAGAATCACATGTATTTTTTAAAATAAAGGTAGAAGTATATATACCAAAAATATTTGAAAAGCTCATAAGTGATTCTAAGAAGTACAAAACAACAAAAATGAAGAAATGGAGAAGATATTAAAAAAAATCAACATTTCTTATCCATTTAGTCATTTATCTACTTACTAAATACTCTTAGAATTTTTGTATCTGGTAACTATTTGAAATCTCTATAGTGATAATTTTTCTGAGGAAAATGTGAGTGTTCAAAAATCCTGGTGACTTGGTGTTAACAAAAGATGAATTAATTTTTTGGGTGGGGGAAGTTCATAGAGCTCTGGTAAGCTTGGATAATGGTAACAGTTTTATAATTTATAGAGTTCTGCAAAATTGCACACCCATTTTATAGTCTATATATTCAGTTGTTACAAATTAGTAACTTTCTACCCTAACGGATTAGAATTTGCATTTTGTTTTGTTTGGCTTTTCAGTAATCGCTGGAGCATTCTGCTATGATGTAGTTTTGGATAAGAGACTTGATGAGTGGATGCCAACAAAAGTAAGTATATTCTTTGGAGTATTAATTTTAGAGTCTGAGCCTTTCTTTGTTAGGATGATTCCTATTGTTGATTGATCTGCATGTTGAGGATATATAAAAGAATCTATGCATCCATCTACCTACCTTTTGCTTTTTCATGTATTTCAAGAATAAGACAGAGGCATATGAATGAGGGTATTTACAATAGTGTGGTTGGCTGTATGGAAGCTTTATGTCCTTTTTGACCTTTTCTTGAAGTGCTTCCTTTCTTAAACTGTTCCTTCTGTTCCTTAAGGTAGTGGCTTTCAAGATGCTCACAATATAAAACACAGAAGCTTAATTATCTTGGTTGATGCATTGGGGGAGTGCCTGGGTCCTTATCTCCTTGGATCCCTAGAGCACAATTTGAAAAACACTGTCCTAAAATATTTTAGCCTGTTGTATACTGTGAGATCTCCTTATGTACAGGTTATATTGAATCAAAAGAGTGGGGGGTTAGAATGGGTTGTGACTCAAAGAATCAGATTTTGACAAAGCTAACAAATAGCAACAAACTAGGCTTTTGTGAGTGGTCTGTCTTTATAATGAGTGTGCTTTTCCTTGGTCTGGGCCTTGGGTAGCAATAGCCCCTGGTTAGTAAGGACAGTCTAAATCAGGTGCTCTGTAGGTAGGGTGAGCTGATGGCTTTCAGAGGTCAAGCCTAGAGACTTAGTTATGATTGGGGAGAATAAGCAAATGTGTAATTCTTAATTAAGCAAAACCATATGTTCTATGGATTGGAAGTCTGGAGATCAGAAAAGGGGAGGCAGTGTAGCATACTCAGTTAATACTGTGTACATTCACATTTTAATATCTCTGGAAGTAAATGTATTTTATGGTAGATAACATCTTATGATTATAATTGGTAATGTTTTTTCCTTGGTGATGCATCTTAGATTTAGTGAAATTGTGGTTCCTAAAAGCAAAAATTTTGGATCAAGGCAACTCCAGGTTTAAATCTGGCTTTGGAAGTTATTTCTTGTATAATCCTGCCCATTTGGCTTATTATCAAGAGGGAGAGAGGAAGGAAAGGGTAAGACGGAAAGAGAAAGAGAGAGACGAAGTGAGGCAGAAAGATCGGGGGTGGGTAGGGTTCAGGGAAGGGAGTAGAACTGTTTTTTCATGATCTCTGGACTCTTGTCAATATAATTTCTTCTTTTTCAATTGTGTCCCCAAAGTTCTCACTCTGTGGGCAAAATTAAGTAAAAGCTAATGAAATCAAGATTCAATTCTCATTATTTATGCAACGTGCTGCCTTCTTTTCCTTTGTTTAAAGATAAAACTTTAAAAAAGGAATGTACTAGCTAATTGCAGGCATGATGGAATTGGGTGGATGGCTTAGAGAAAGCAGGGGAGAGTTACATTCAAGTAGTACCTTTATTAAACCATGAGTATCAGTATGTTATATAGTAAATTATTCCATTAAGAATGAGGAAGAGGCATTTCATACAAAAAAATTTAGTAGAAAGTTTACGCAAAGAATTTTATTACAAAATGGTGCTTGATCTTTTCTGTATTAGTAATGATTTATCGTATGAAAATTAAATTATGCTTTTATTAAAAATCTCACATTGTTAATGTGTATTATTAATTTTAATTGTGTAAAATTGACACCTTCATTAAACAAATTTTTAATATTGAATATATGGCATATTTTGGACAGGTTCAATGATGACATTACATTTCCTAGTGAAACTTTCTGAGTCATGTAAACATTTTTTTCCCCATGGATTTAAAGTGCTCAGTTTTACTCATAGACTAAACAAATTTTTGTATCTTACTGTTTATTTATGAGCATTTCTACTTTTTTTGCATCATCATTAATCATATAGAACTATATTTTGAATGAAATGTTTATTAACATTTCTTTGTAGTATTATTTTAAATAATTATTACTAATACAGGCTGATATATTAATTATAAGTTTTATAGTTTTTATTTATAGTTGGGAGAAATTGCTAACCCTACATTTAAGGTCCAAATATTTAGTTGTTGCGAATTGATAACTTTCCTAAATAATTTTCTTTTGCTTTTTTTGTTTTTAGTTGTACTTATAATATTAAGCACATATTTTTTTTCTTATCTGATTTATGGAGAAATGCTTTTTATAATTAAATTGTTATAAAAGGTTACTATTTTCATTTTTAAGGAGAACCTACGTTCCTTCACAAAAGATGCTCATGCTTTAATTTATAAAGATCTTCCTTTTGAAACTCTGGAAGTTGAAGCAAAACTGGCATTAGAAATATTTCAATACAACAAGTAAGTGCTGGCTTTCTTTAAAGCAAGATTAAACCTCACAAAGTTACATGTTATGAAAATTCAACTCTTAAGAATTTTTATATTTGATGTTTGCAGGGCAATGTTTTATTTTTAGCTCTAAGATCTCTTTTTCTGCACCAGCCTATTTAATTTTGTTCATCTTATTATTTCACTGAGAGGTCTTTTGTGCCCCACCCACCCTGATAATTTTTTCACTTTGCTTTACTTCTTTGTTTCTTTGGCTAGTCCTCTTTATATCAACATAGTGCTATGTTCCTTGTTTTCCTAACCTTGTGAAGTGATAGCATTTGTTAAGAAACTATTGTTTTGTACAGCTAGCAGCCTTTCCTTCCCATCCTTCCACTCTTTAAATGAGAAGGGTTAGATAGAAAATGCCTGTGGTTTGGAGGGAGGTAATAGTTGAAGTAAAACATTTACACAGTCCTTAGTCTTCTGCACAGGAATTATTCATTTGATGAATTTTCTTTGCCAACATTTTAAATCTTGCCTGGGCTCTCATTTCTCTTTTTAATCAGGAAATTTCCATTTTACCTTCTTCTACAAGTTATAAGAACATAAAGTAAAATTTAATATTAATTGAAATTAGAACTAATTAGAAAGGAAAATCTGTGTTGCAAAAATAAAACATGGAGAGTATCTTGTAAAGCCAGAGTATTCACTTGCAAATTGTTAAAGGTTATGGACTGGTATTTCTTTAGGCATTAATAAATTGAGGCACAAATTCTCATGCGGTAGGTTATAATAGTTAGATATCCTGGAACTTGTGTATTTAGAAAGCAGTAGGAATATACTATTTTAACTGAACTAAAGTCCAAATAGTTCTATAGAACCAAAGCACCATTGATTCTATAAAAAATTTCTTGGATTATCAGAATATATCAAGACACCTCTCATGCCACAATTCTAGGATTGTGCTGTCCCATATAATGTGAGCCATCTATATAACTAAATTTCCTAGTAGCTACATTAAAAAGAAGTCAAAAGGTGAAGTTAATTTTTTATTTTTTATTAAGGTATCATTGATATACACTCCTAAGAAGGTTTCACAAGAAAAGCAATATGGTTATTGCATTCACCCTTATTATCGAGTCCCCCCCAAGACCCCATTGCAGTCACTGTCCATCAGTTTAGTAAGATGCCACAGAGTCACTATTTGTCTTCTCTGAGCTACACTGTCTTCTCTGTGAACCTACACATACCATATGCACCAATCATGATACCCCATAATCCACTTCTCCCTCCCTCCCCACTGCCCTCTGCCACCCTTCCCCTTTGGTAACCACTAGTCCCTTCTGGAATCTGTGAGTCTGCTGCTATTTTGTTCCTTCAGTTTTGCTTCATTGTTATACTCTACAAATGAGGGAAATCATTTGGTATTTGTCTTTCTCTGCCTGACTTATTTTACTTAGCATGATATCCTCTGGCTCCATCCATGTTGTTGCAAATGGTAGGATTTGTTTCTTTCTTATGGTTGAATAGTATTCCATTGTGTATATGCACCACATCTTCTTTATCCATTCATCTTCTGATGGACACTTAGGTTCCTTCCATATCTTGGCTATTGTAAATAGTGCTGCGATAAACATAAGGGTGCATATGTCTTTTTGAATCTCAAAAGTTGTTTTCTTTGGGTAAATTCCGAGGAGTGGAATTCCTGGGTTAAGTGGTATTTCTATTTGTAGTTTTTTGAGGAGCCTCCATATTGCTTTCCACAATGGTTGAATTGTTTACATTCTCCTTTCTCTGCATCCAAAAAGACTTCCTAGTCTTTTTGATGTTGGCCATCCTAACGGTGTGAGGTGATAGCTCATTGTGGTTTTAATTTGCATTTCCATGATGATTAGTGATATCGAGCATCATTTCATGTGCCTGTTGGCCGTCTGAATTTCTTCTGTTCATATCCTCCACCCATTTTTTAATAGGATTATTTGCTTTTTGGGTGTTGAGGCATCTGAGGTCTTTATATATTTTGGATGTTAACCCCTTGTCGGATATGTCATTTACAAATATATTCTCCATACTGTAGGATGCCTTTTTGTTCTGATGATGGTGTCCTTTGCTGTACAGAAGCTTCTTAGCTTGATGTAGTCCCATTTGTTCACTTTTTGTTTCCCTTGCCCGAAGAGATGCATTCAGGAAAAAGTTGCTCATGTTTATATTCAAGAGATTTTTACCTATCTTTTCTTCTAAGAGTTTTATGATTTCATGACTTACATTCAGGTCTTTGATCCATTTGAGTTTACTTTTGTGTATGGGGCTAGACAATCCAGTTTCATTCTCTTGCATGTAGCTGTCCAGTTTTGTTAACACTAGCTGTTGAAGAGGCTGTCATTTCCCCATTGTATATCCATGGCTCCTTTATCATATATTAATAGACCATATGTGCTTGGGTTTATAGTTGGGCTCTCTAAACTGTTCCATTGGTCTACAGGTCTGTTCTTGTGTTAGTACCAAATTGTCTTGATTACTGTGGTTTTGTAGTAGAGCTTGAAGTTGGGGAGCATAATCCCCCCAGCTTATTTCTTCCTTCTCAGGATTGCTTTGGCTATTTGGGGTCTTTTGTGGTTCCATATCAATTTTAGAACTATTTGCTCTAGTTCACCGAAGAATGTTGTTGGTATTTTGATAGGGATTGCATTGAGATCTGTAGATTGCTTTTGGCAGGATGGCCATTTTGACAATATTCTTCCTATCCATGAGCACAGGATGTGTTTGTTTCCATTTATTGGTATCTTCTTTAATTTCTCTCATGAGTGTCTTGTAGTTTTCAGAGTATAGGTCTTTCACTTCCTTGGTTAGGTTTAATCGTAGGTGTTTTATTCTTTTTGATGCAATTGTGAATGGAATTGTTTTCCTGATTTCTCTTTTTGCTAGTTCATCGTTAATGTATAGGAAAGCAACAGATTTCTGTGTATTAATCTTGTATTCTGCTATTTTGCTGAATTCAGATATTAGATCTAATAGTTTTGGAGTGGAGTCTTTAGGGTTTTTTATGTACAATATCATGTCATCTGCAAACAGAGACAGTTTAACTTCTTCCTTGTCAATCTGGATGCCTTTTATTTCTTTGTGTTGTCTGATTACTGTGGCTAGGACCTCCAGAACTATGTCGAATAAAAGTGGAGAGAGTGGGCATCCTTGTCTTGTTCCCGATCTTAAAGGAAAAGCTTTCAGCTTCTCCCTGTTAAGTATTATGTTGGCTGTGGATTTCTCACATATGGTCTTTATTATGTTGAGGCACTTGCCCTCTATACCCATTTTGTTGAGAGTTTTTATCATGAATGGATGTTGAATTTTGTCAAATGCTTTTTCAGCATCTATGGAGATGATCTTGTGGTTTTTTCTTTTTTGTTGAAGTGGTGGATGATGTTGATGGATTTTCGAATGTTGTGCCCTCCTTGCATCCCTGGAATAAATCCTATTTGATCATGGTGGATGATCTTTTTGATGTATTTTTGAATTCGGTTTACAAATATTTTGTTGAGTATTTTTGCATCTGTGTTCACCAGGTTTATTGGTCTGTAATTTTCTTTTTTTGTGGTGTCTTTGCCTGATTTTGGTATTAGAGTGATGCTGGCCTAATACAATGAGTTTGGGAGTATTCCCTCCTCTTCTACTTTTTGGAAAATTTTAAGGAAGGTGGGTATTAGGTATTCACTAAATGTTTGATAAAATTCCGGAGTGAAACCATCTGGTCCAGGCGTTTTGTTCTTAGGTAGTGTTTTGATGACCAATTCAATTTCCTTGCTGGTAATTGGTCTATTCAGATTTTCTGTTTCTTTCTGGATCAGCCTTGGAAGGTTGTATTTTTCTAGAACATTGTCCATTTCTTCTAGGTTATCCAGTTTGTTAGCATATAATTTTTCATGGTATTCTCTAATAATTCTTTGTATTTCTGTGGTGTCCATAGTGATTTTTCCTTTCTCATTTCTGTTTCTGTTCATGTGCGTAGACACTCTTTTTTTCTTGATAAGTCTGGCTAGGGGTTTATCTATTTTGTTTATTTTCTCAAAGAACCAGCTCCTGCTTTCACTGATTCTTTGTGTTGTTTTATTCTTCTCAACTTTATTTATTTCTGTTCTAATCTTTATTATGTCCCTCCTTCTACTGACTTTTGGCCTCATTGGTTTTTCTCTTTCTAGTTTCTTTAATTGTGAGTTTAGACTGTTCATATGGATTGTTCTTTCCTGAGGTAGGCCTGTATTGCAATATATTTCCGTCTTAGCATGGCCTTCGCTGCGTCCCATGGATTTTGTGGTGTTAAATTATTGTTGTCATTTGTCTCCATATGTTGCTTGATCTCTGTTTTTATTTGGTCATTGATCCATTAATTATTTAGGATCATTTTATTAAACCTCCATGTGTTTGTGGGGTTTTTTGTTTTCTTTGTGTGATTTATTTCTAGTTTCATCCTTTGTGGTCTGAGAAGCTGGATGGTACAATTTCAGTCTTTTTGAATTTACTTAGGCTCTTTTTGTGGCCTAGTATATGATCTATTCTTGAAAATGTTCAATGTGCACTTGAGAAGAATGTGTATCCTGCTGCTTTTGGGTGGAGTGTTCTGTAGATATCTGTTAGGTCCATGTTTTCTAATGTGGTGTTCAGTGCCTCTGTCTCTTTGCTTATTTTCTATCTGGTTGATCTGTCCTTTGGAGTGAGTGGTGTGTTGAAGTCTTCTAAAATGAATGCATTGCATTCTATTTCCCCCTTTAATTGTGTTAGTATTTGTTTCACATATGTAGGTGCTCCTGTGTTGAGTGCATCAGTGTTTATAATAGTTATATCCTCTTGTTGGACTGACTCCTTTATCATTATGTAATGTCCTTCTTTGTCTCATGTGACTTTCTTTGTTTTGAAGTCTATTTTGTCTGATACAGGTACTGCAACTCCTGCTTTTTTCTCCCTATTAGTTGTATGAAATATCTTTTTCCATCCCTTTACTTTTAGTCTGTGTATGTCTTTGGGTTTGAAGTGAGTCTCTATAGGCAGCATATAGATGAGTCTTGTGTTTTTATCCATTCAGTGACTCTATGTCTTTTGATTGGTGTATTCAGACCATTTACATTTATGGTGATTTTCAATAGGTGTGTACTTACTGCCATTGCAGGTTTTAGTTTCGTGGTTACCAAAAGTTCAAGGGTAATTCTCATACTATCTAACAGTCTAATTTAGCTCACTTAGTATGCTATTACAAACACAATCTAAAGGTTCTTTTTTTTTCCTTTTTTTTCTTTCCCCTCCATTCTTTATATATTAGGTATCATTCTGTACTCTTTGTCTATCCCTTGATTGACTTTGGGGGTAATTGATTTGATTTTGCATATGCTTAATAATGAATTGTTCTACTTTCTTTTCTGTGGTTTTATTTCCTCTGATGACAGCTATTTAGCATTAGGAAAATTTCCATCTGTAGCAGTCCCCCAAAATACACTGTAGAGACAGTTTGTGGGAGGTATATTCTCTCAGCTTTTGCTTATCTGGAAATTGTTTAATTCCTCCTTCAAATTTAAATGATAATCTTGCCAGATAGAGTATTCTTGGTTCGAGGCCCTTCTGTTTCATTGCATTAAATATATCATGTCACTGCCTTCTGGCCTGTAAGGTTTCTGTTTGAGAAGTCTAATGATAGCCTAATGGGTTTATCTTTGTGTGATTTTTTTCTCTCTCTAGCTACTTTTAAAAGTCTGTCCTTATCCTAATCTTTGCCGTTTTAATTTTTATATGTCTTGGTGTTGTCTTCCTTGGGTCTCTTGTGTTGGGAGATCTCAGGCACCTCCATAGCCTGAGAGACTATCTCCTTCCCCACATTGGGGAAGTTTTCAGCAATTACCTCCTCAAAGACACTTTCTATCCCTTTTTCTCTCTCTTCTTCTTCTGGTACCCCTATAATGCGAATATTGTCCTGTTTGGATTGGTCACACAGTTCTTTCGATATTCTTTCATTCTTAGAGGTCCTTTTTTCTCTCTGTGCCTCAGCTTCTTTGTATTCCTCTTTTCTAGTTTCTGTTTCATTTACCGACTCTTCTACTACATCTAATCTGCTTTTAAATCCCTACATTGTATGTTTCATTTCAGATAAGGAATTTCTTAATAATTGAATCTCTGTCCTAAATTCATTCCTGAGTTCTTGAATATTTTTCTGTAACTCCATAAGCATGTTTATGATTTTTATTTTGAACTTTCTTTCGGGAAAATTGGTGAGTTTAGTTTCATTTGGCCCTTTTTCCAGTGTTTGTGAGATTTTGGTCTGGACCAGGTTCCTTTGACATTTCGTATTTGTATGTGGCACCCTCTAGTGCCCAGAAGCTCTAGTCTCTGGACCTGCTCAGTCCCTGGAGTGATGTCGGGTGTCACAGGGGAGCCATCCTGGTGCCCTGTTTTGTGAGGTCTGCTCTGTTCTCCAGGTGTATGCAGTCTCGCGCAGGCTTCTTTCCTGTTGCTCTTTTAGGATTGATTGTATTAACTATATTTTCGTATTATATGTGGTTTTGGGAGGATTTCTCTGTCACCCATCTCACGCTGCCATGTTTAATCTTGGAATCTCAAGGTGAAGTTAATTTTAACAATACATTTTATTGAAATGATATATCTAAAATGTTATTTCTACATTTGATCAATATTACAAAATCAATGATACTTTATATTCTTTTTTTCATACCAAGTCTTCAGAATCTGGTGTGTATTTCACACTTTTAAGGCACATTTCAAATAGGACTATATTACATTCAAGTGCTCCATAGCTACCATTTTGGACAGCATACTCTAGACTTTCATTGCATATACACTGAGATTTTCCTTTCCTCCCACTCAATTGTCAAAGTCTAGGAGAGGCTTGTAGGATTTTTTTACTTAGTTGAGTATATGGAGGTAGGTAGGGGATGGTCTGGAGGCAAGTTTGACAGAGAGTTTTGGATGGTTGAAAGTAGATTAGTGTGATTGGGTTTTTCCGCTGTAGGGAGAAATTTCTGTAGCTTTAGCTCCCACGGCACAGGAACATTGCTTAGAGGTGGGTCAAGAGGGATGCGTATTCAAGGGAATTGGTTTCCCTAGTAATTCACTGGGGGCTCTTGCAGAAGGGGTTTGTCAGTAAATGGATTTTTTTCTATAAGCTAATGCTTCCTGTCCTTCCCATACACATACATATATTTGTTTAGCATTCTCAGATAAATTGATAAGACTCTTAACAGTAAATGGTTTGAACCTTGGCTGTGCATTGTTATTAGCTATTCTGACAGAATTAGGCATTAAGATTGACATGACTTGCAGTGGGTTGGATAGAAGAGGTGTTGTGGGAGAAGCAGGAATCAAGGAAATCTCTGAAGTTTTCCACTTGGAAATGTGGGTAGTTGGTAGTGCCATTTACTAAGCTGGCAAATTCAGAAATAAGTTTGGTGGGAAAAGGGGGTTGAGTTTATGTTCAGTTTGAGAATTTGGAAGTGCTCGTAGAACATCTTAGTGGATGTCCAGAAGAGTCCTGGGTATGCAGTTTGGGGCTCAGAAGACGTATGTAGATTAGAAGCAGAGATACAGAAGATATGAATGCATAAGTGGTAATTAAAGCTGTGTGAATCTCAGAGCTAGCCCTAGGAAGATGCTTAGAATGAAAAGAAAGTCTTGGACAGAACCCTTGAAGAATAGGAAAGATGAGTGGCCAGAGAGTTAAAATAACAAGCAGTAGGGAATGCCAGAGAAGCCAGTGGAAAAGAGCACTTTGAGAAGTGGAGGAGAGCAATGGAAATAAGAAAAGTGCCCGTTAGTTTGGCGCCAAGGAGGCCCCTGTGGCTTTAGCGTGAACAGTTTGGTGGAGTTGTGAGGCTATAGCCAGATTGAAGGAGGTGAGGCATAAATCGAAGACGAGGAAGGGGAAGTTCCAAGGGTTAAACCCCTCTTTCAAAAACTGTGGCTAAAGAGGAAGAGAGAGGGAGGTGTCCTTCAACACCTTTTTGTATATTTAGAATGAAAATTTTTTTTCTTTGCTGCATTTTAGGTACAAAATAGATTTCATAGAAGAGAAGGCAGCTCAGAACCCTGAGAGAATAGTCAAGCTACATAGGTAAGTAAAAATTGAAAAAGTTGGCTGCTATGCTACTTTATAGGTAGGCTTAGCTTTATTGTTACCTAGATGTGTTGTATGACTGAGAAAGATGAATTTTTACCTAATTTGTTATTCTTGTTACCTTATTTTCTGTCAATCATTGTTTTGATATGACAGTAATTGGAAGCTTTAATTTATCTTTAGGAACAGTTACGGTGTCTGTTTCCTCATTTTGTTGTTTTTTTTTATTTCTGCATTTCAAGAGTTAAAAACTGTTGCTTAAAAATGTAATTTTTAGGAGTTTACTTTGAAATTGGGCAAAATAACCACTGTTATGAATTGATCATAATTCATGTGTATACAGAAATATAAATACTGACTAACTAGTTATAATAAGTTAATTCAGAATGTGCTTTCTGATGCAGGGATGAGAGAGGTAAAACAATACATTATGCAGAAATAGCCTGTATCTGTTTCTTTAACCTTATCTTTTCTTGAGTCAAGACTTATTTCCTCTTGAAAGCTGCTCTTTGGACACAGTCTGTCCTGCACACAAAATTCTAAACTTTGTTGCAGTGAGTTGTTATAAGGTTGTAGGTTGTCAGTTTTAGACATTGGATCCACTTGATAGTAATGTGTCCAGTGATTGTAAAAATCTTTATAGTTATATCAATGCTAATTAAGAAGAAGGTTTACTTGACTTTAATTTTCATAGTTTTAACCTCTTCACTTGAGATCATTGTGTCGTGGACTGTTAGACACTGAATTGAGCCACATAGAATGTTTTTGATTAGGGATGTAGCAAAGAGAATAAATGTACTTTTTTCATATATTGTAAATGATTCAATTTTGAGGTTTTATTTTTTTGTTTTTAAAATCAAATCAGATTTGGTGACTTCATTGATGTGAGTGAGGGTCCTCTTATTCCAAGAACAAGTATTTGTTTCCAGTATGAGGTGTCCGCAGTTCACAATATTCAAGCTACCCAGTTGAGTCTTGTACGAAGATTCCAGGGTCTCTCTTTACCTGGTCACTTAAGAGTAAGTAAAGCTTAAGTTTCAGTCATCCAGTTTGGCTATGAGTGTGATTCTGGCTTTGATTTTATACCAGATTTGAAGGACATGTATTTCAGTTTTCATTAAGTTGTGTGGCACTAATATTTTATAAGCCTGGGTTTATGACAAAAACAATTTTGCCCAGGATGGAACAGATAATTCCAACACACATACAAACTGAATGAAAAAATTAAATCAAATTGAGTATTTTTAATTTTTCAAATTAGTTTAGAGGAGAGTAACTGAGGAGTGTTAGAGGCATGCTCTTCTCCCTAATTTTATGATCTATTCATGACTCAAAACCTATCATTTTCCATATTCCTCCCACCTCTTGCTAATCCTTTTTTTTACCTTTTGATTTTGAGATAATTCAAAGTCTATGTATTAGAATCTATTTAATAACATGCAGTTATGAGAAATAATAGAGAGTGATCCTAAGTATCTTTACCCAGTTTCCCCGCTGATGACATCTTACAAAATTAGAGTATAGTATGGACATTGACACAACTCCTTCATAAAGATCTCTCCTTTATAGCTACACCCACTCATACCCATTCCCCTCTGCCCTGCCCACACCTCCTTACTCTTGACAACTACTAATCTCTCTATAATTTTGTCATTTCAAAAATATCATATGTATGGGATTATACATTATGTAATTTTTGGAGATTGTTTTTTTTTCATTCAGCGTAATTCTCTGGAGATTCATCCAAGTTGTTGTGTGTATCAATAGCTGGTTCATTTCTGTTGCTGAGTCATATTCCTTGGTATGGCTGTAACAGTGTATTTATTCCCCTGTTAAAGGATATTTGGGTTGTTTCTAGTTTTTTGTCTCCTATGAATAAAGCTGCAAGGAAAATTTATGCACAGGTTTTTGTGAATATGTTTTTATTTCTCTGGGATAAATGTTATTCAGGAGTGCATTGCTGGGTCATGTGGTAGACGTCTGTTTAGTTTTTTGAGAAACTACCAAACTGAGTTCCAAAGTAGCTATACCACTTACCATTCCCACCGGCAATGTGTGAGTAATCAGTTTTTTGAATCCTTGCCAGTATTTGATGATGTCACTATTTTTTATTTTAGCCATTGTGACAGGTTTGTAGTGATTTCTCAGTGTAGTTTTAATTTGCATTTCTCTATTGAATAATTGTGCTGAACATCTTTTCATATGTTTGTTTGCCATCCCTATATCTTTTTGCTGAAATGTCTGTTCATGTCTTTTGCCTGTGTCCCGTTGGATTGCTATTTTACTGTTGATTTTTGAGAGATTAAAAAAAAACATATGTTCTAGGCATCAGTCCTTTGTTAGATACATTGTTTGCAAATATTTTCTCTGTGTCTGTATTTTGTCTTTTCATCCTCTTAATAGACTTTTGCAGATCAGAAGTTTCTAATTTTGATGAAGATAAAGTTTTGATTGGAGATGAGTTTTATTCTTTATGGATCATACTTTTGTTGTCAATTTTAAGAATTCTTTGCCTGGCCCTAGATTCCAAAGATTTTCTCCTGTTTTTCTTTTCCTAAAAGTTTTACAATTTTATATTTAAGTCTGTAGTCCATTTTGTCTTAAATTTTGTATAAGGTGTGGGATTTAGGTAAGGTTCATTTTTTTGCCTATACATGTCAAATTGCTACAGCATCATTTGTTGACAAGGCTGTCCTTCCATTGAATTACTTTTCTGCCCTTGTTAAAAATCAGTTGGGTATATTTATGTGGGTCTTATTTCTGGGTTCCATTGATCTGTGTATTTGTCCCTCTGCCAATATTACAGGTATTTCTGTACCTGTAAATATGTCTTGAATAATTTAGATAGATAATTCCTTTCATATTATTATAAAAGTTGTTTTAATTATTTTAGGCCCTTTGCCTTCCATTTAACTTCAGAATAATCTTGTCTGTGTCAACAAATCTTGCTAGGATTTTGATAGGACTTTTATTAACCTGTGTATCAATTTGGTGAGAACTGACATCTTTACCATATTGAATCTTCCAATCTATGCACATGGTGTATCTTTTATTTAAATCTTCTTTCATCAGCATTTTGTAATTTTTAACATCCATGTACTTTATATGTCTGATTTTTCTCCACATAGCTGTTTCCTTTCCTAGCTTTCTCCATTTCAGTAAGTGGCACCATCATCTACCTAGCTGTGAGGCAATTCTTGATTCTCTGTTTCCCTCATAGCCATGCCCCCATCCCATCTATCAGCAAGTCCTTTCAACTCTTAACTCTAAAACATACCCTGAATCCATCCATTGCATAGCATCTCATCTACTACTACTACAACTCTTAGCCAAGTCCTGCTTATTCTCCACTCCCCTTGCTTTCATTCCTGTCCCCGACAGTGCATTCTCTACTTAATTGCCAAAATGATCTTTTTAATACACCTATCATATCATTTAATTCCTTTCCCCCAAACATTCTAATGGCTCTTGTAAACAAATCCCAACCCTTTTCCCTGTCTCACAAAGCCCCACGTTACCTGGCCTCTGCCTGCCTGTCTGACTTCATCTCATACTGCTTTCTCCCTCACCCCTTATATTCCAGCCACACCTGGTCTCTGCACCAGCTGTTCATTCTTTCTGTCTTGGTCAGGCATGGTTTTCCCTTTAAACATACTATGTCTGCTCTTTTCTCCAGAGCAGTTTGCATGTAAATATCTAGTTATTTTACCTTTTACTATAGATGTTTCCAGATCATCCAGTGTGAAATAGTCACTGAACCACTCATCACTCAGTTTTGTCTTCAGCTGACCTAATTAAATTGATTGGTCATTATGCACTTTGCACATTTTTCATGTATGCATTCTGATAATCCTCTGCCACACAGATTGTTAAGAATTAAATTGGTTCTATGATTTTATTATTATTTATGTTTTTACTTGTTCTTTAGGGTAATTTGCTAAATCCACTAGGTCTGCCATTTCAGTGTGAAGATGTCACAGTTGGTTCTTAATGATTGTTTATTATTTGAAGAATGACCTAAAATTGGCTGTTAAAGAAAGAACCACAATGTATGGGAAAGTGGGGCAGATTTTGCTTTCCTTTTGAAGGAATGCTTTCTGTGATGGTAATGATTAAGGACACAAAGGAAGAATGGCATATCCCGAACTTAAGTCTCTTGTTCTTAAATGCCAGATGAACAAAGTAGCTATTCTGTAAAGTTCCCAGCTCTAGTCCACTTTTGTAACCACTTAGCCTTAGTAGTACTGCCTGACTTTTTATGTATTTGTTTTGTTTAAAATTATTAAAAGATTCAGCCCCTTTTATTTTAATTTTAGGTGCTTATTTAATTCTTTTTTTTTTTAACTTTAAGGCACATTTTACGATATGGGGTAAGCTATTGGAAAGATCCCGGAAAATGGTAAGTGTTTTTGCCAGTTAATAAGTACTCGTCTATAATGAAATTTTCATTAAATTAAACAGCAAAAAAAAAAAAGAAAAAGAAAAAAATAGTTGTCTTAATAGCTAAAGCAGGGTTGTGATTGTTGACCCCAGTAGTAGTAGTATCTTGGCAAGGAAAGGTTGTAATTTGGCAATTCTCTTGTTTTTATTTGTTAATATCATGGAAATGACATGGTAGAGTTTGAAGAAAGAATTGCCATATAGTAGTAATAATTCTTAATGGCTGATAATAATTTTTTGGTTAACTTAATAAATGTTTAAAAATTAAAATTTGTCAGATATGTTAAAGTTGCCTTGACTCTTGACATACTAAATGCGCAAATGTCCTGAAAAAACAGTTTGAATACTTATGTTTTATAGTTTATTCTGTGTCATTAGTGTTTGGATTTTACAAGTGGGAATGACTATATTTATTGACCATGACTATCCTTATTCACTCTTTCACTGGCTAAGTGTTCATCATTTACTTACATAATCTGATAGCTGTTTTGTGTAATCTGGACACATGAACTTTTTCTAGTTACCCTAATTTTCCACTCTAGTCAAGCTTGCAAGCACACCGTAAACTTGCTTTCTTGTTTCATTTTAATTTTTTTCATTTATATTCTTCTACCACTTTTTTCCAGCTTTACTAAGATATTGACATATAATGTGTAAATTTAAGATATACTTGTAATGATTTGACACATACATTTATCACAAAATGATTTCCATAATGAAGTTAATTAACACAACCATCACCTCACAGAATTACAATTTGTGAGGTATGTGTGTGGTGAGAACTTTTAAGATATACTGTCTCAGCAACTTCAACTATACAGTACAGTGTTGTTAGCCCAAACTTACTTTCAAGTTTGTTTTATTTCTTCATAATACTTCTGTCTGTATTCCATTTCCTATTTCCCACTTTCCTTCTGTCTGTTTACATCCTACGTATTCTTCAGTACCTTGCCCAAGTCTTACCTTCTTTATGCAACATTCTCAGAGTAATCTCTGAACAGATACCCATTCCTACAATTTCTCCTTGATCATTTATCCCCTCACACTATTTTCTGATCGTTTTTGCTAGTACATTTAGTACATTTATATTCAGTCTGTTAACCCATTCAGGGTTTATTCAAACAAATCTTGAACCCAACATTTGGCACATGGGGATTACCCAGTTTTTCATGATAATATATAAATATCTTCATTAATGAATTTACAGATAGAATTTATTGTGTAAGTGCTTAGACATAATGTTCATATGTAAAGGTTACAGAATTTCCTCATTAGAAGAAAGTAATTTTCCGTAGTGGAATAACTGTCTCTTTGGTTGGTCAGTAATCATTTGTGATTAAGAAACAGAAGAAATGAGTATATAAGAAATGCAGAAAAATAAGAGTATCTGGTAGAAATTAGTGAGTAGCTGTTTTTGCAACATCTATTGTGGTTCAATTTCCTTCTTCCACTGTCTATTTTGCTTGTCTAAAGGGAGTAGGTTAAACATACAGTTCATTGATTCAGCTAATAACAGACTTAGTATTTGTTATGTACCAGGAACTGTAGGTAGAAAATAAACAAAACCTACTTGCTGCCTTCAAGGAAGTTACTTTAATGGGTAACTAGACTTATTAGCAGACAGTTCAAGTTTACATGTGGGGCTCTGACACAGAAGAAAAGGACCCAAACTAAATTAGGGGTTTGGTTAAAGCACATTCCCAGGAATTGGCATTTCTTTAACTCATTTTAAAGGATGAATAAAAGTGGGCCAGGCAGATAAGTTGTTTGGGTTGGGGGTTATCTCAAAGGAAACTACTTGCCTAAAGGCATGGAGGAATGGAGAGCACTGTGAATATAAGATGCATCTGAATGTACAGTCACATGAAGGGTGGGTGATAAGTCCAAATAAATTTGTTGGAAATAACAAATCAAGGGCTTGTCTCCCATGATGTGGAATTTGCATTCCCTTCTTCAAAGTGGTTGGAGGTAACTGGAGAATTTGAACAAGGAAGCGACCTATTGATCAGCTGTTCTTGTTTAAAAGCTCATTCTGGGGACAGCATGGAAGAAAGCTGTGACTTAGGCTAGCGGTCTTACTAGTGGAATGGAAGATGAGATCCTCAAGTTCAGGCACTGCAGTGAAGATGGCTGTGAGAGGTCATTAGGTAGAATTACTAGGATTGTTGATGAATATGCAGGTAATAGAACTATGGATTCTCTGATGCCAGGCTTGGGCAGCTGGGTAGAGCCTTTCACTGAGATAGATAATGCAGGGGCATGGGGGTACAGGTTTTGGGGTGATGAGGAATAGTTCTGTTTGATTTTTCTGAGTGAGAGAATAGAAATATGGGCATACCAAAATCTGTTTCTAGTAAACCTACAATATGCTATGTTCAAAACAGATTTGTACCTCCTAATAAAATAGACTAATTTTAAAAACCTTGTTGCAGCACTGCTGGTATTTTTTTTGTAATTTTCTTATACTGATGGTTTCATTTGTAGATGAAAAATAAAATGACAAATTTGAGAAGCCTAGTATAAGATTGTATAAATGCCAACAATGGAATTGTACTTTACTTGATAATTTATATTGGGAACTTGGCCTTGTAAGTTTTCTTTTCTACTTTCTATAATAATTATTGTTGAAGGAGAAAGACAGAGGGTCATTATAAGAGAAGAACTGTGGGATGATTTTAAATGGAGGGTGAAAGATAAAACTAAAAGTGTTTATAGAAAAGTAAAACTATTCGTATTTTCACAGGTAACTGAAGATCAAACAAAACCTACAGAGGAAAGTACATCTCCCTAGTAACTTCCTAAAATGTACATATGTATAATAAATTGAAATAAAAGTCTTCTATGTAATGTTTGTGTGTGCTTATAAAGATTAACTGTTCTTTTTCCCTATAATTTATACTACTGTTTACATTTTGCCTCTCTCTAAAGGATAAAACAACTTATCCTTAAATAAAATTTATCCTCAATTTATCCTTAACTATAACAATTTCACACAACCACTGCCCTGTCCACTC
>JAVSCE010017493.1:0-13930 GCA_032199065.1 Smutsia gigantea
ACAGGATCCCAGAGGGTTTGGCTGCAGAGCTCTGGCTCCGGGTCTCTCACAGGCTACAGTCGAGGCCGCAGCTGGGGCCACAGCCATCTGGTCTGCCTGGGGGGAGGCTCTGGTTCCAAGACCGCTCGCATGGCTGGCAGGGGCCTCAGTGCCTCCCCAGGGAGGCCTCTCCATAGGGCTGCTCAGGACAGGGTTTCCTCCAGAGCCAGGGATGGCTGTGGGGGAGGGAGAGGTGGGAGAGAGGGGGAGACGGATGGAGAGGAGAAAGGGGCCCCAAGAGTGGAGCCGCTGCTTTTTATAACTTCACTGCTAAGTGGCACTCCCTCACCTCTGCTGTATTCTCATGGGTCACACAGGTCAAACCTGGAACAGTGCTAGAGGGGACAACACCCGCTAGGGCATGGGTTGTCCCTGTTCACAGCGAATGAGAAGGCTCCGAGGAGTGTCCTTGCTCGCGAGCCTGGATGTGGGACTCCTGGTCCCGCACAGGCCCCTCAGAAACGTGTCCTTTGTCTAAGCAGGGGTGGCAACTTCCAGCCCCAGGCCCCAGACAGGCGGAGCCTGTGTTTGTAAGGATAGAGAGTGCCTCCTCTTGTCTTTAAAGGTTGCAAACAAACACACAAAACGCCAGAGAGAGAAAGGAAGGAGGATATGTGACAGAGCCCCTGAGTGGCCCGCAGAGCCAAGTGTGTGCTCTCTGCCCTAGGCAGAGGAGTTGGCAGCCCTCCCTGGTAGCAGTGCCAGGTAGCTGTGCAGTCCCGGGCACAGGAGCAGGAAGCCCTTTCTCTTCAAGGCGGCCCCATCAGGACCGGTACTGGCACCAGCAATCAGCACCAGGTGAGTCCCACCCGGGCCTGGGCCACAGGATGCTCCGCAGTCCAACATCCCCACCCAGTGGCGCAGTCTTGCCCCCACTCCCTCTCCTTCCTCCGGGCACGGGGGTGGGGGGCAGCTGCCCTGCCTCTGGCGGGGCGACCCCTCTCTGCACACAGGTGCTGGCCCTCCGTCCTCCTCCCCTCCCACCCTCCCCAACCAGCAGCTGTGGCTGTGGGTGGGGGCGGGGAGCGGAGAGGTGCGGAGCACACTGTGGAGGTGCAGGCCAAGCCCCTTTTTCATCAGTGACTTTGGCAGGCAGTCCCACGCTGGGCTCTGGTGCCTCAGGTGGTGGCAGGTGCCGGCCTGAGGGTGCAGCCCGAGTGGCCCGTGGGTCAGGGAAGGAGCTCCTACTGTGGCCAAAGGAGGCCATTTGCATCTGGTTTCCCTGGAGACACGCGTGCACCGCATCCTTCCTGGCTGGGACTCCAGATGACTTCCCCATGACGAGCACAGTGGCTCCAACTTTGTCCCACAGGTTCTGTGGGTGGAGAGTGCTTTTCCTGTGGGCTCTCGCTGCTGAGCGGCGCCGGGGCCCTTGGCAACAGCTCCTGGCACTGTCCGAGGCCACTATGGGCCTCTTAAGCCCAAGGACGGCAGGTTTGGGGCAAGCCGGGCTCTGTCTCCCAGGAGCAGAAGCAGAGACCGAGGCGGTGCTTGCTAGACCTTCCCTCAGGGATTGTGTTTGCGGCTCCTGGGGACACCCCTCAGCCAGGGTGCCAGGCCACACGACCCTGGAAACGGCTCCCTGAAGATGTGCAGGCCCGCCACAGCCCCACACTCCTGGGCCATCCGACCACTGTCCTCACGGCCTCTCTGGCCTGTGCCTGAGCTGAGCCACCGTCCTGTCCGTCCCTTGGCTCGGGGCAGGAGGGCCTGGCTTTTCTGCAGTGTTCCCCGGGAGGCCACCAGCCCACTGTGGAGGGCCGTGGAGGGCTGGGCAGGCGCTGGGTACTCTCCCACCTGGTCACACGGCACCCTGGCCCTGGGGGAGCTCCTCCTGGCACCCTGCTCTGCAGATAGTCCTAGTCACAGCCGCAGCCAGACCCTGTCCCTGCCCACCTTCCGTGCCCATCCTTGGCCCTCCCCTCTCTGTCCAGGGACATGGCTGCCTTCCCCACTGAGCCCAGGATGTGTGTGCCCGGCCAGTCCTCGGCAGCTGTGCCGACCCAACAGCTACCCCCAACCCCATCCTCCAGTCAGTGGCTTCCTCGGTCCTGCTCCCCTGGCGGCAGCCTCGCTGGGCTCATGGGGACCTGCCGTGACACCAGCGGTGAGTGGTGGAGGTGGCCAAAGCTAGGCTGGCCTCGGAGCAGCGCAGAGTCCTCCCTGCTCTGGGGGGTACCCTCCCTGGACGGGCCTGCGGCCTGAGGAGGCGGCCCGTGCAGGCGCCAGGCCCTGCCTTTTGAAAGACGTGTCCACAGCTGGGATGGGCTGGAGCCCTGCAGTGGGCTGAGACCGTCCTGAGCTGCAGAGCTGCAAGTGCGCACGAGGTCCCCGAGGTGGGCACCCGTCACTCTGCATGCTCACTCACCCTGGCTTAGCGGCCACCTGCTCCTTGGCCCACTGGCTCCACCAGGGCTGCCCTGGAGCGTCCTGGCCCCATGCCCTGGAGTGGGATGAGGCCACTCATGCCGGGGTGGTGGGGGGACCCCGCAGGAACCCTAAGGGTCCCCACACTAATGTTCCCCTTGTTGAAGTGCAGGAACTCCCTCACTGTCGGGGTAGGTGGCAGCCCCACCCTGAGGGGCCAGTGTTCCCCTTTCCTCACCCAGGTCCCCTCCCAACCTCCTGGGGGGGACAGGCAGCAGGGAGGGTTGGGTGCAGAGGTGTGGCCTCTGCAGGGGTGGAGGCTGGCTGTGGAGTGGTTAGCTCAGCTGTCCCCCTGCCCTGCCCTGCCCTGCCTGGACTCAGACCAGGTAGGCCTGGCAGGATGGGCGTGGGGCAGGGGGGAAGGGCCCTGCTCCCAAATGGGGTGACCTGCAGTCTCCTCCCCAGACTTAGTAGGTGAGATGGGGCCAGCATGGGGAGGGCATGTGGCCGGGACCACTGTGCTCCTGGCACCTGTTGGGTGAGCAGGGCTTGGGCATGGGGCCTGGTAGGACCAGGCCACCACCCCTGCTGGCTCTGGGCGGGTTGGCCAGGCTTCAGCACCCTGTGTGTGAGCCCCACCGAGGGCCCGGGCCTTGGCCTTGCACCTCCGTGTCCCCTCCTAGCAGACCAGATGTCCTCTGGGGATTTGCTCAGTGCGGCTAGGTCCCAGGCCCTTTGTCCCCAACAGGATGGGGTCCCGGTGCGCCTTTTCCTGGGGCCATCTGCCTGTCCTCCCCCCGGAGCTACTCGCAGGGATGGCACCCCAGTCTTGCTCCCTCCCACCCTGGCCTGGGCAGGCCTCAGGCTCAGGCCTGGCCTCTCCTGCAGTCTCTGTCCAGGGCTGTTCCCAGGCGCCTGTCTCCCCCAGGTCGGCATCTTTTGCTCTTGCCACCCCACGGTGTGTCCCAGCTGCCTGGGCACGGTGTGGCATCCAGGGAGGGGACAGGGACTCCTGGTAGCTAGCTCCGCTCAGCTCTGGGGCCGTTCTCCCATGGGGACCCCACCAGGCAGGGGCTTGGGAGGGGATGGGAGGCAGGACTGTCCCCACTTGGTGGGTGATAGGGCAGGAGGCTCTGGGTGACTCGGGGGAGGGCAGTGTGCCCTGTGGGTGCCGGCTTCTGGGTTGCCCGGTAGTCCGACGGGAGAAGAGGATGCCTCAGGGGACCCTGTACGCCCCCACTGGCGCTGGACCGCTCTGGGCCTTGCTCTGCAGCCTCCTGCTGTCTCCAGCCAGGTTGCATGAAGAAGGCCCCAGAGTGCGTGTGCCTCCACCCCTCCCAGCCTGCAAGCACACTGGGAGAATGGCCGGCCAGGGTCAGGGCCTGACTCCACTCAGCTGTGTGCTACCTGTCCTGGGTGGGGAATGGGGAGGGTCTTGTTTCCAGCGACTGGCCACCTGGGGCCTTGGGCAGCGCCCGGTGCTGTCACAGTGAGGATCCAGTGCCTCTTTTCTGCAGATCAAAGGCTGCCACTGCTATGCCTGCCACTCCCACCGCATTTTCAGGGGTGGTGTGGGATTGGGAGGATGTAAAGTCCTTGGTCTGTTTGGGGAGCTGGCCACCAGCAAGTCCTCTCCCTCTTGCAGAGTTATGCTCTTTGCCACTGAGGCTGAGAAGGAACTGTGCCCTGGTCTCTGGGATGGTGGCCTATGAAGTGTGCCTGGAGCTGCGCAGTTGTGAAAGGACTTAAACCTGAACACTGTCTTGCTTTAGGGGTTTTCCCTTTGTGGAGGGGAGGGGGCGCAGTGGCCCAGGCCTACAGCAGGGGCTGGGTGGCTCTGTGGGGCTGCCTTGGGGACATCAGTGCCCTGTATGCAGGGCCACAAAGCAGGGAGGACTTGAGGTGGGGTGTTAAGCAATTATGTTTGGCGTTTAGAGCTTGGGTGGGATGTGGGGAGGCAATGGACAGGGATACAGAAGGCATGGTTTAAGTGAGGGGCTGAGATTGCCCCAGTACACTAATGGCAAGAGGAAACCATGGCAAGGCCTGCTTGAGGAGGGAGAGCAGGAAAGGTGAGGACATCTAGGGCCATGGTAGGAGAGGGGCAAACTTTGAAACCAGGGGGCAGCGCCTTGAACGCTTCCACCCATTGCTACTTTCCCACTGTGGGGCCTTGAGACCCACAGCCTGCCCCACGGGGCAGAGGGCATTATGACAGTCCCTCATCTCGGGGGATGATACCACATTTAAGATGCCTGGGAGATAGCCAGGGCCTGCTGTGATTTCCTGTTTATCTGGTCCTCCTACCCAGCACTTTGCCTCCTGCAGGCTGGCCATGACCTGGCTTTTCCATATGACAGTGTCTGTTACTGGCAGGGCCTCAGATGTGTGTACTGAGTGCAGGCCCTGTTCTGGAAGTAGTATATATCCCTCATCCTGCACTGGTCTAAATCAAGGAGGTAGAGAGGGGAGATGAGTCCAGATGGGAGATGCAGATGTGGACTTTCGGAGTCAAGGGGTGGGGGCAAGCAGGAGCCTGTGGGTGCCGGGGTAGTGATGGGGTTGGGCCTACAGACCTATGAGCCTGTGGCCTGGGTGCATGCTTAGATCCACCCTGCTGGCACACCCTTGCAAGAAAGCTAGAACCACCCTTGGGAGAATGGAAGCAGAACTTTATTCCTCTTAGCTAGGGGAAAGAACTAGCAGGTTGTCGTGCACAGGACCCCCGACCCTTACCCCTCCCGGAATCAAAGAAGACAAGCGGAACCACCAGAAGGCTACCTCTGCTTCCCTCTCTCCTTTGCCCAAGTGGAGGCAGGTGAGTGCAGGGGTGGCTGCAGTGATGGGGTAGCCAGGGCTCCGGGGCT
The DNA here is from genome assembly GCA_032199065.1 of Smutsia gigantea. Classification (NCBI taxonomy): domain Eukaryota; kingdom Metazoa; phylum Chordata; class Mammalia; order Pholidota; family Manidae; genus Smutsia; species Smutsia gigantea. Next base: position 5,274 of record JAVSCE010017493.1, read on the forward strand.
GAGGAGAAGGGGGGTTGCTCAGGTGGGGGTTAGGCACGGGGACATTTCTGGTTCTAGGAGTAGCTGGCCAGCACGGGCACAGAGCTCAGGGTACCAAAACACGGTAGGGGCTGCCTGGGATGTGCTCATCGCCCCACTTGACCACCAGCGTGTACTCCCCTTTGTCCTTGAGCAGGTAGGAGACGCTGTAGAGCCGACTGCCCACATGCTTCACCAGGATTTCCTCACAGGGTGTCCGGGGGCCATGCACCCCTACCAGCAGCATGTTGTTGCCTGGAGGGGAAGGAAACAGGCTTTAGTGCCAGGCCCCAAGTCCCGACCTTTCAACTATGACTACACTCATCCCTTCCTCTTGTCCTGTATCCTCCCCTCCCCTTGTCTGTTCAGGAATACCAGGCTTTCTAAAGAGCTGCCAGCACCCCTACCCCCCAAGCCAGCATAGGAAACTCCAGCTCCCCCAAGACATTTTCCTGAAAAACAGAGGATATGGCAGGGAGGCCCAGATGGGAAGGTGGCTCTAGAAGCAACAGTCATACCCCCCAAAAGGCATTTCCACCCAACCTCACCCCCTACTTCCTGTGTTCCCTGGCACTAGCCATTCTGTCTTATCTCGGGCTTTTGTCTTTCTGGGAGGGCTGGGGCTGCAGCTGGGGCTGGGGCCCAGGTGCCCACCTGCTTTGCTGCAGTCCACCGTGAAGCTGCTCTTCTGGCCCACATAGGCCTTGCTCAGCCCCAAGCCCTTGGCCAGCACCTTGCTGGCATCAGTGGGACCTGGGCCTGGGGCCCCATGCTGGGGGACACCAGCAGTCTTGGTCAGGGAGTCCACAAACACCGATGAGGTCTCATGGAGGCTGTGGTTGCTAACGAGACGAGGACCTGTGTGGCAGAGCAGGTGGGGCTAAGAGATGGCTGGAGTGCCAGGCATTGGGGCTGGGGACCAGCAGTGTGGTGCAAAGCTTACCTGTGACTTTGGCCTTGAAGGGGCTGCCCCCAATGTGGTAGGGGCCACCATACTTGATGGAGATGAGGTAGCTGCCAGGTGCCATAGGGGTGTAGGTGACACGGTAGCCCTCAGGGCATTCCTGGCAATCCATCTTCACCTTGGAGGGCCCATCAATGGTTACTGATAGGGCCCCAGCTCCTGCATTGCTTGTGTTCACGATAAACTCAGCTGGGCTCCCTGGGGGCACAGGAGATCAGGCAGAGCTGGACTGGCACATTTCCCCAGCCTGTTCCCCAGCGTGAACTTGTCACCTTTGCACACCTCCTGTTGTCACTGAGAGGTTGGAGAAGGGGGGCCCTAGCAGCCACATGCACACGTTGGAAGCTGTACCCTATGACCTACCTGTGACACCGCCTTCTAGGCCAGCTCCATAAGCGGACACCAGGCCTGGGTCCCCTCCATGCCCAGGCTCCCCAACTCGGATCTTGAAGGGACTTCCAGGGATGTGCGTGCCATTGAACTTAACATCAATCAGGTACACACCATTCTCCCGTGGGATAAAGCGTACAGCATACTTATCTGAGGAGCAGAAGGGCATGCTGTGGGCCTGGGATCTCTCCTCCAAGACTGAGCAAGTGGCAACTGTGAGGAGCTTCCCTTGCCTGACAGCTTGAGTCTCCAGCAGGTCCATGTGGCCCACTCAGCTTCTTCCAGGGACTGTGCTGGACACACCCAGCAGCACAGGCCTCCTGAAGCCTGAGGGCTGAGGCTTTAGATGCCCAAGCAGCCCACTATTGGGGTTCGTTTGGACTGAAATCTTTTATAGACAAAACACCTGCCTCAATGCCTCCCCGGAAAAGCTACCCTGAATGCTGTATTCCCTGCATGTTAATCAAAGCTTAGAGGCAGGCCAGAACTCCCTCTGGAAGTCATGACACTGGGAAGGGGCAGAACTAGGCAGGAGGATAGTGAAACTTGGCCAAGCAGCCCCTCCTACCCCCAGGCTGCCCTAGGCCTGTCTGCCAAGTGCCAAACCCTGACTAAACAGTTGGCCAGCCCCACAGCTAGACTTCGGGCCTCTCCCTCAGGAGACTACATAATACTGCCTGCAGAAGCTTTTCTCCTTCTCAGCAGCCATGGCTACCAAGCCAGACCCCAAAGGGCTTGTTGGGTCATGAGTGGGGAACGGTTGCCTGGCTGAGGGAGCCCTGGCGTTTGGACCCTCTCTAGGCTGCTTACAGAATCTGTATCTTCCTTTTGTACTCTCAGCCTGCTTTCAGCCAGCTGGACAGGCCCACTGCTCCCAGGAGGGCCAGGGAAGATGGCTGAGTGGCCAGGTAGGGACAAGGCCTCACCTTGGTCAATCTCTGTGACATAGCACTCCTCCAGGGCTCCTGAGGGGCTGTGCACCTTGGCATCGATTGCCCCCTTGGCCCCGTTCAGGCTGACTGCAAAAGAGGCTGGCTGGTTGACCTTTAGCCCTGACTCCTGGAAGCATAGCAGACGTGGTTAGACATTGCAGCTGGAGCTGGGGTAAGGGAAGGCAGGGCCCCAGAAGCAGGAGGTCCATGGGGCATGGGGTTGAACTTACCCATCTGGCGTCCAACTTGGTTTAAAGAGGGAGAGCCATTGATTCTGAAGGGGCAACAAGCCACAGCCACACACACCACCCCACCCCTATCGCCTGCAATCACACACCCTGACATCAGGGAGGGAAGTGGCCCTGCCCCATGGGCAGCACTCAACCCTGACAGGCTGTCCCTCTTTAAACCTCAGCCCTGGTGCTCAAGGGGCACAGGCTTCTGTTCAAAGCCTTTAGACCTGAGACACGAGAAAAACTCCACGCGGTGGGCAGGGGTGCCTCCTGCCAACCCCAAGTGTGGGCTGCACCCGGCCAGAGCAGATGCCCGATGCCCTGAGCTGGGCTGGGCAGGTCACTTGACACAGGGCCAAGGCCTACTCTGTGCAGCGGCTCTGGTCTGGCCGGGCCCAGGAGCCCGAGGCGGGCGGTTTCTCTCAGTGCCTCACCTGAAGACTAGAAACAGTAAGGCGGCGGGCGTCGCCAGACGGAGAAGCCACAGGCACCACGAAGGGGCTGTCAGGGATATGTTCCTCGTTGAACTTGACTGAGACCTCGTAGTCACCTGGGCAGAGAGAGAGCACAAAGGGCAGGCTGGGAGTTCCCCACTTGTCAGTGTTTGAGCATCCCGCCTCCCACAGACAGCTGGGTGACCCTGAAACCTCAAGGTGGAGGGTGGGAGCCAGTGGGACTGTTTACATAGACCTGAACACACCCCCACGGCTAGGCCTTCAGTACCTGGCTCCTGGACCACATAGGTCACACCACAGGAGCCATCCTTGCGGTCCTCGAAGGAGATCTCAGCCTTGCTGGGGCCCTCAACAGCAATGGCCAGGCCCCCGGCACCAGCTTCCCTGGTCCAAATGCTGAATTCAGCTATGAGAAAGTAGTGTGTCCTTTTGGAAGGCTGCTCCCCCGGCCTCAGCCCCCTCCAACCATGGCCAAGATCAGCATGGCTGCTAGCTGCTTCCCTGACTCCCCAACCCAGCCCAGAAGAGCAAAAGCGTAGCAGGAAGCAGGCCTACCTGGCACTCCAGCTTCAGCCCTCTCCAGGCCGGGGCCCCCAGCACGGACCTTGTGGGCTCCCCCTTCCCCTAGGGGCCCCACGGTGAACTGGAAGGGGCTCCCAGGTACGTGCTGGCCCTTGTACTTGACGCTGACTGTGTGCATGCCCATCTCGGCAGGCACAAAGCGGATGCAGTATGTATGGTTCTCTCCTTCCACTATCTCAGCCTCATGGCTCTTGCCTGATGGGCTGGTTACCTGGGCTGTCATGTCCTGGATGCTAATTTCTGTAGGTGGAGGACAACAGCTTAATAAGTAGGAGCCTCAGGCCCCATCCCTGCCCTTGGGGCTACTCTGGGGCTGGTACCCACCCAGAATTCCCCAGGACCCCTCCCTGGCCGCCTACAGCTCCTACCAGGGATCTTCAGGCTGAGGTCACAATGACTGCCAACATTGGCCACTGATGGGGCCCGTCGCCTGCGTGTGATGCTCTCTTTCACCCGGCCCTCTCCTGTCACCTTCACAGAGAAGGGGCTGCCTGCAGGAGGAAAGCACAGCCCACGCCCCACACAGTTTACATTCTGCTGGTGGCAAGGAGGGTCGCCCAGCCATGAGGGAGAGGTATGGATGCTGTACTCACCAGGCACATGCTGGTCAGCAAACTTGATGTTGATGATGTAGTTTCCAGGCTCTGTGGGGCAGTAGGTGACCCTGCACGTACCATCCTCCAGGTCCTCTGTATTGATGTCCACCTTGCTGGGGCCCTCGATGGATAGGCTGAGGCCGCCATAGCCTAATGGAGGGACACCCCTAAGCCAAGGGACCAAGCACAGTGGTCTTGCCCCAGCTGGCAGGCCACCACCACCTACCTGCATCACGGGTGTCGATGATAAACTCTGCAGGCTCAAAGGTGTGGCCTTCATGAAGGCCCTGGCCTGAGACCCGCACACGGCTGGCATCCCCAATCTCCGACTGGCTGATCACCACTGGGATGGGGCTGCTTGCCACATGCTGGCCGTTCTTCTTCACATGCACCAGGTGCTCCCCTGTCTCCTTGGGCACGAATGAGATCCCTGGGCACAGGGTGGGGCTGTCAGGCAGGGAAAGGCGTGCCTCTCCAAGCCTACTTCCTTTCCAGAAGGCCCTGCTCCTCAGCCTCTTACCCACGTGGCCATTGCGCAGCCGCTTCAGCAGACAAGGTTCCTCCCGGCCTGAGGGTGGCACCACAGTAGCTGTCAGCAGGCTGAGGTCCGTCTCCGAGATATTGATGGGGATGTCAGCAGCAGAGCCCACCTTTAGGTGGGACATGCGCATTGAGTCGTCACCTGGCAGGGGACAATCTTTGTGTCCAGGTACGGAGAGATTGTGTCCACCCTACCACCTGCCTGCTTTCGTCATGGCTTCCAGTGCCACCCACCTGTGACCCTGGCGGTAAAGGGGCTGCCCGGGATGTGCTGCTCATTGTATTTAACCAGGATACTATAGTCACCGGGCAGCACAGGCAGGTAGGAGACGCTGCATGTCCCATCTTGGTTGTCAGTGCAGCTGATTTCTGCTTTGGATGGGCCCTCAATGGCCAGGGACAAGCCCCCTGGAGAGAGTCATGGGTGAAGGTGGGAACTGCATCAATGAGGAGGCCCAACAGGCAAGCGGAGGCTACGGCGGCAGAGCAGGATGCCCCATTTGGGGAGACTCTCCCCATACCCAGCTCTCCACCAGATGAGCGCATCTCAAAGCACACAGGCAGGTCAAGGCTAGAGCTGCTGCTCACCTTCTCCTGCGTCCTTGGTGTTGACGGTGAAGACAGCAGGTTTGTTTACTACTCCGTGGCTGAGACCAGGCCCGTAGGCAGTGACGTGGCCGCAGTTGACGTGATCCACATAGAACTGCAGGGGGCTTCCTGAGGCAGAAAGGCCACATGGAATAGGGGCCTTGTATTACCCTTAGGTATCCCCCACACCCCAGCCCTGGGCTTCTGTGAGCCAGTGGCAGCATGCTGTGGGGGCAAACCTGGAATGTGCATGTTATCATAGCGGATGTCCATCTCATGCAGGCCGGCCTCACTGGGTGCATAGCGCACAGTCACAGTGCCATCCTTGTTGTCAGTGATGGCCGGCTGTGCCACCTTGCCTGAGGGCATCCGTACCTCCCCTGCAGGGCAGTGGGGCTGGGGTCAGGGTAGCCTGTTGGCACAGCCTAGCCCCTGTGGCTCCCAAGCTCCTTCATATCCCCACTCACCAGTAATCTCGCCTTTCTTGATGGTGAAGGGGATGACGAGGTCAAAGGGCCTCAAACTGGTCACATCTAACCCATTGACACCCACCAGGGGTCTCTCTGGGGCCTGTGGTGGAGACAGAGGGCCTGAGTATGGGGGTATAGGAATAAGTCCTGGGCAGGATCAGGGGCTTTTCTCATGTGGCACAATAGGGCCTCATAGGATACCAAGCTAGCCAGTCCCCAAGTGTCTCCTAGGGCAAGGCAAGCTGGGAGGAGGTGGGCAGGCCATACCCAGGTCTGCTGGCCACCCTGGGCATAGGTGTATGGCGGAGCCAGCTGCTGGGGCCGTAGCGGGGGCTGTGCTGTGGGCTGATCCCCAGCCAGCGCCTGTGGAGGAACATACAACAGCTGGAGACTCTGTCATCACAGAGGAACCCCAGTGGGGCCATGCCAGGCTCTGCCCAGACCCCTCCCTCCCAGCCCCTCCTGACCGTCACTTGGAAAGGGCTGTTGGGCACATGCTCGCCACCAAAGCGCACGCAGATGACATATTTGCCCGGCTGGGGGGCTGTGTAGAAGATGTCAAAGGTGCCATCCTCATTCTCTACTACGTCCACATCCACCTCAGAGCCGTCAGGTGTGCACACAGTGCAGGTCACCTTGCCTTTGCCTGCTGCCTTGGTGTCCACAGTAATCACTGTCTCTTCCCCAATCTGGATGGTGGGGCCAATGCCAGCACCTGGTGGGCAGGGCGGGTCCCCAAAGGGGGTCCAGTGCGTGAGCTTGATGCTCAGGACACTGCGCTCCACCTGCTGCCTGCCCAGGCCTTTCACTGCCACCACCAAGCACAGCCAGGCCTCCTGCCCCCACCCCCCAAAGCTGGGACAGTGAGTGGTTTCTCAGAAGGCAGGAAGGGGTCCACTGAGCCACCTCAAGCCAGGGAGTCCTGTCTCGGGAGTAGCCCTCACAGAGGAGAAGCCCAACAGGTAGCACCCACGTTGTCTGGGGGAAAGGGCGGGCCTGGAGGCCCATAAAGCCACCGCTGCCATCAGGGTACAAATATCTGCTGCCATCACCACTGCCCCGCCGCCAACTTGGCCTCAGCTGGTGCTGTGGACCATGCTGACCAACGCCAGTGCTCTGGCTGGGCCCACAGCTGCCTTCACCCCCGCGGCCTGGCCCTGGGCCCCAGTGCTGTGCGCAGATGCGGTGAGGCAAAGTCCTGCTGCAGCGTGGGGGGATGTGACACTTGCATCCCACTGCCCAGGCCTGAAGGTGAAACTGGAGTTTCCTGACAACTGAGAATGCGTGCTAGGGAGGCTCATGGGGAGGGGCAGCCAGGTGCGGCCGGGGCAGGCAGGGAGCTGGGAGCAGGGAAGCAGGGAGGCGGTGGGGTTAGCACTGGAGCAGCACAGCAGGCAGTGGCAGCAACCGAGGGGAAGGGGGACAGGAGGCCCAAGTCACAGCCACTGCTGCTAGGTTGCAAGGGCAGATCACCTGAGCAGCCTCCAGGGCCCCAGAATGCCCAAGGAAAAGGGAGGGACAGTGACGTTATGATCTGGGCTCAGCCGTGGCTTGGGGGACTGTGAACTGTGAGGCCTGGCAGCAAGTGCTCCCTGTGGCCTGGCTCCTGCCAGGGAAGCAGCCAGGAACACCAAACCCACTCAAGGGCTAAGTTCAAGGAGGTCCCCCTAACCAGCCTGCCACTTAACTCCCCTATTGGCCAAGGGCTCCCAGTGTGGGTTTGGTGGGGTCTATGCTGGCCTTCCACAGCTGTCCCGAGCTGTAGACCTGGACGCCTGCTGCCCACCCTGTCCTGGGAGGCCTGACCTCATACCCAACCACACCTCTTCTCACTGGCTCAGAACCTGGACCCACCATCTAGCTAATGGCCCAGGCCCAATCTCACAGTTACCCCAACTCCCCACTTTCCCAACCCAGTAACCAGTCCATCAATAGGTCTTGGCTGCCCCATCCTCAAAGTACATTCCGCAAGCTGACTCCTGCCTCAAGCCCCATCACCATCAGCCTGCTCCAAGCCAGCCTGCTGACTGATTCAAGTTGATTTTCAGTTCCCCAACTAAGCTCTCTGCCTTCATCCTGCACACAGTGGCCAGGTAAACTGAGCCCATTCCTTCACCAAGTCTTGACCCTGCCCCTGGTCTCCAAAGTCCTGTTCCCCCACCCTAGGCACACATGCCTGTCCATCAGATCCTGGGACGTGCTCCACAGAGCCACTGAGTTCCTGCCACAAAACACTAGCCACTCTCTAGCTGTGACCCAGGCTGCCTTGCACATGCTCCAAGCCCGCAGCCTTCAGAGGCTCTGGGGTCACTGCCTCTTACTGATGTCCCTGGCTAGGGTTTGGCTCTCCCTTCCCATGCCTGAGCAAGAAAACCTCCATGCCTGGTTGGGGACCATCTGAATAACGTCACTGCTGGAGGAACAGGAGGGAAGGAGGGAGGTGGGGAGCTGGGGAGGGTGGGCAGGCCACCAAGTGCACTTTGGGGCTCTGAGGCAGGGCCAGGCCCCTCCATGCCGGCCGCCCAAGCAGTCGCCGCTGGTGCTACTGCACTACCAGCCAGCCCCACCCGCTCATGCAGTCTGCCCCTCCCCCGGCCTGGGACACAAGGCCCCTGGGAGGTGGGGATGGGGGTCTGCGGATCCAGCCAGGGCCGGGGACTCCCACTGGTTGGGGGAGACCCCTTTGTCCCCTTAGCCCATGCCGTGGACCCACCCCTGGAGATCTACTCTAGGAGCACAAACCCACATTAAATGGTGCTCTGGAAATTAGAGGGCTTAGAAAGCAAAGACAGGCAGAATACTCAGAGAGACTTAGATTCCACCCCACTTGTGGAGAACAGGTACCCACAATTAGCCACTCCAGGAAAAAAGAAAGGTGGGCACTTTGAA
>JAVSCE010017494.1:0-93730 GCA_032199065.1 Smutsia gigantea
TTTTTGTTTTGTTTTTTCTTTTTTCTATTCTTTCTTTTTTCTTTTTTTCTTTCTTTCTTCTTTTTTTTTTTTCTCTTTTTTTTTTCTCTTTTTAAAGTCTTAAAGAGCCCAGCTGACATACGTGGCAACTACCAGTGACCAATTCTATAGCCATGAAAAGACAGAGGAATATGGCTCAGACTAAAATCAACCAGACAACCCCAGAGAGGGAGTCTAAAGGGTTGGAAATGCACAGTCTTCCTGAAAAAGAATTCAGAATAAAAGTCATAACAATGCTGATGGATCTACAGAGAAATGTGCAAGAGCTGAGGGAGGAAGTGAGGGAAGTGAGGAAAGACAATGCAGAAATCAGACAAGCAATCGACGGGCTTAACAGCAGACTGGATGAGATGCAAGAGACTGTTAATGGAATAGAAATCAGAGAACTGGAATACAGAGAAGCTGAGGCAGAGAGAGATAAAAGGATTTCTAGGAATGAAAGAATATTAAGAGAACTATGTGACCAATCTAAACGGAACAATATTCGCATTATACGTGTACCAGAGGAAGAAGAGAGAGAAAAAGGGATAGAAAGTGTCTTTGAATAAATAATTGCTGAAAACATTCCCTCACTGGGGAAGGAAATAGTGTCGCAGTCCATGGAAGCCCACAGATCTCCCAACACAAGCGACCCAAGGAAGACAACACCAAGACACATAATAATTAAGATGGCAAAGATCAAAGATAAAGACAGGGTATTAAAGGCAGCTAGAGAGAGAAAAAAGATCACCTACAAAGGAAAACCCATCAGACTATCTTCAGACTTCTCAACAGAAACCTTACAGGCCAGAAGAGAATGGCATGATATATTTAACGTTATGAAACAGAAGGGCCTCGAACCAAGAATATTGTATCCAGCACGAATATCATTTAAATATGATGGAGGGATTAAACAATTTCCAGACTAATGAAAGTTGAGAGAGTTTGCCTCTCATAAACCACCACTACAGGATATCTTAAATGGACTGCTCTAGATGGAAGCACACCTAAGGCTAAAAAGATATCACCAGAGAAAATAAAATCATAGTAAAGAAAGCAAACCATCCAAATACTAACTAAAGGCAAAGAATAAAACACCTATTATAGAAAGAATGGAGGAGGAGGAATAAGAAGGGAGAGAAATAAAGAAACATCAGACTGTGTTTACAATAACTTAACAAGAAAGTGAAGTTAGATTGTTAGATAGTAAAGAAGCAACCCTGGAACCTTTGGTAACCAATAATCTAAAGCCAGCAATGGCAATAAGTACATATCTATCGATAATCACCCGTAATGTAAATGGACTGAATGCACCAATCAGAAGACACAGAGTAACAGAATGGATAAAAAAGCAAGACCCATCTAGATGTTGCTTACAAGAGACTCACCTCAAACCCAGAGATATACACAGACTAAAAGTGAAGGGATGGAAAAAGATATTTCAAGCAAGCAACATGGAGAAAAAAACAGGTGTTGCAGTACTTGTATCAGACAAAATAGACTTCAAAACGAAGAAAGTAGCAAGAGATAAAGAAGAACATTACATAATGATAAAGGGGTCAGTCCAACAAGAAGATATAACCATTGTAAATATATATGCACCCAACACAGGAGCACCGGTATATGTGAAACATATACTAACAGAATTAAAGGAGGAAATAGAAAGCAATGCATTCATTTTAAGGGACCTCAACACACCACTCACTCCAAAGGACCTATCAACCAGACAGAAAATAAGTAAAGACACAGAGGCACTGAACAACACACTAGAACAGATGGACTTAACGGACATCTACAGAACTCTACACCCAAAAGCAACAGGATACACATTCTTCTCAAGTGCACATGGAACATTTTCCAGAATAGACCACATACTAGGCCACAAAAAGAACCTCAGTAATTTCAAAAATATTGAAATCCTACCAACAACTTCTCAAATCACCAAGATATAAAACTAGAAATAAATTTTAGAAAGAAATCAAAAAGGCTCACAAATACATGGAGACTTAACAACACTCTCCTAATTAATCAATGGGTTAATGACCAAATCAAAACAGAAATCAAAGAATATATGGAGACTAATGACAACAACAACACAAAGCCACAACTTCTGTGGGACGCAACAAAGGCAGTTCTAAGAGGAAAGTATATTGCAATCCAGGCCTATTTAAAAAAGGAAGAACATTCCCAAATGAATAGTCTAAAGACACAATTGCTGAAATTGGAAAAGAAGAACAAATGAGGCCCAAAGTCACCAGAAGGAGGGACATAATAAAGATCAGAGAAGAAATTTTTTTAAATTGAGAAAAATAAAACAATATGAAAAAATCAATGAAACCAAGAGCTGGTTCTTAGAAAAAAATAAACAAAATAGATAAAACCCTAGCCAGACTCATTAAAAGAAAAAGAGAATCTACACACAAAAACAGAATCAGAAATGAGAAAGGAAAAATTACGACAAACCCTACAGAAATACAAAGAATTATAAGAGAATATTGTGAGAATCTATATGCTAACAAGCTGGAAAACCTAGAAGAAATGGACAATTTCGTAGAAAAATACAACCTTCCAAGACTGACGAAACATGAAATAGAAAAACTAAACAGACCAATAACCAGCAACAAAATTGAATCGGTAATCAAAAAAACTACCCAAGAACAAAACCCCCGAACCAGATGGATTCACCTGTGAATTCTACCAGACATATAGAGAAGAAGTAATACACATTCTCCTTAAAGTTTTCCAAAAAATAGAAGAGGAGGGAATACTTCCAAACTCATTCTATGAAGCCAGCATCACTCTAATACCAAAACCAGGCAAAGACCTCACCAAGAAAGAAAATTACAGACCAATATCCCTGATGAACGTAGATGCAAAAATACTCAACAAAATATTACCAAACCGAATTCAAAAATACTTCAAGAGGATCATACACCATGATCAAGTTGGATTCACCCCAGGGATGCAAGGATGGTACAACATTCGAAAATCCATCAACATCATCCACCACATCAACAAAAAGAAGAACAAAAACCACTTGATCATTTCTGTAGATGCTGAAAAAACATTTGACAGAATTCAGCATCCATTCCTGATTAAAACTGTCAACAAAATGGGTATAGAGGGCATGTGCCTCAACATCATAAAGGCCATATATGAAAAACCTACAGCTAACATCATACTTAACAGCGAGAAACTGAAAACTTTTCATCTAAGATCGGGAACAAGACAGTGATGCCCACTCTCTCCACTGTTATTCAACATAGTACTGGAGGTCCTAGCCACAGCAATCAGACAAAACAAAGAAGTACAAGGCATCCAGACTGATAAAGAAGAAGTCAAATTGTCACTCTTTGCAGATGACATGATATTGCACATAAAAAACCCTAAAGACTCCACTCCAAAAGTACTAGAACTAATATCTGAATTCAGCAAAGTTGCAGGATACAATATTAACACATAGAAATCTGCTGTTTTCCTATACACTAACGATGAACTAATGGAAAGAGAAATCAGAAAAACAATTCCATTCACAACTGCATCAAAAAAAATAAAATACCTAGGAATAAACCTAATGAAAGAAGTGAAAGACCTGTACTCTGAAAACTACAAGACACTCCTAAGAGAAATTAAAGAGGACACTAACAAATGGAAATGCATCCCATGCTTTTGGCTAGGAATAATAAATATTGTCAAAATGGCTATACTGCCTAAAGAAATGTACAGTTTCAATGCAATCCCTATCAAACTACCAACAGCTTTCTTCAATGAACTGGAACAAATAATTCTAAAATTCATATGGAACCACAAGTGACCCCGAATAGTCAAGCAATCCTGAGAAGGAGGAATAAAACAGGGGGAATTACGCTCCCTGACTTCAAGCTCTACTACAAAGCCACAGTAATCAAGACAATTTGGTATTGGCACAAAAACAGGCCTACAGAGCAGTGGAGCAGAATAGAAAATCCAAATATTAACCCAAACATATACAGTCAATTAATATTTGATAATGGAGCCTTGGATATACAATGGGGAGATGACAGCCTCTTCAGCAGCTGGTGTTGGAAAAACTGGACAGCTACATATAAGAGAATGAAACTGGACTACTGTCTAACCACACACACAAAGGTAAACTCAAGGTGGATCAAAGACCTGAATGTAAGTCATGAAACCATAAAACTCTTAGAATAAAACATAGGCAAAATCTCTTGGACATAAACATGAGTGACTTCTTCATGAACATATCTCCCTGGGCAAGGGAAACAAAAGCAAAAATGAACAAGTGGGACTATATCAAGCTGAATATCTTCTGTACAGCAAAGGACACCATCAGTAGAACAAAAAGACATCCTACAGTATGGGAGAATATATTCATAAATGACATATCCGATAAACATCCAAAATATATAAAGAACTCATGCACCTCAACAAACAAAAAGTGAATAATCCAATTAAGAAATGGGCAGGGGACATGAATAGACACTTCTCCAAACAAGAAATTCAGATGGCCAACAGGCACATGAAAAGATGCTCCACATCGCTAATCATCAGAGAAATGCAGATTAAAACCACAATGAGATATCACCTCACACCACTGTGGATGCATCCAAAACACAAACAACAACAAATGTTGGCAAGGATGTGGAGAAAAGGGAACCCTCCTACACTGCTTGTGGGACCTCAAATTAGTTCAACCATTGTTGAAAGCAGTATGGAGGTTCCTCAGAAAACTCAAAATAGAAATACCATTTGACCCAGGAATTCCACTCCTAGGAATTTACCTAAGAATGCAGCAGCCCAGTTTGAAAAAGACATATACACCCCTATGTTTATCGCAGCACTATTTACAATAGCCAAGAAATAGAAGCAACCTAAGTGTCCATCAGTAGATGAATGGATAAAGAAGAAGTGGTATATATGCACAATGGAATATTATTCAGCCATAAGAAGAAAACAAATCCTACCATTTGCAACAACATGGATGGAGCTAGAGGGTAATTTGCTCAGTGAAATAAGCCAAGCCAAAAAAGACAAGTATCAAATGATTTCACTCATATGTGGAGTATAAGAACAAAGAAAAAATCTGAAGGAGCAAAACAGCAGCAGACTCACATAACCCAAGAATGGACTAACAGTTACCAAAGGGAAAGGGACTGGGGAGGATGGGTGGGAAGGGGGGAATAAGGGGGAAAAAGGGGCATTACGATTAGCAGACGTAATGTTGGGGATGTACGGGGAGGGCTGTACAACTCAGAGAACACAAGTAGTGATTCTATAGCATCTCACTACGCTGATGGAGGGTGACTGTAATGGGTTTGGGGGGGGGGACGTGATGCTGTGGGGAGTTTAGTAACCATAATATTGCACATGTAATTGTAGATTAATGATACCAAAATAAATTTTTTAAAAAAAGAAGAAAATTACCTCCTTCATAAGACCTTACACTCAACCTGATCGTGAGAAACATCACAGCCAGTGTTTATCACTGCTAATAACATGACCCTGAATTGCACTCAGGTAAGTTATGTCAACTCTTCTGTGGCTCTTTTGGCTTCAGGCTCCTCCATCTGCTCTGCCCTGACCTCTAAGAAACAGATTCCAACCTTTTGCATGGGTTGGACAACACAATATGAGATAAAGTAAAACCGGGTATTTATTTCCAATGCTAAGACACAAGTTCCTGGTTTGAGTGGCCCCAGACGTGATAATAGTTCTAAGTTATCCTAACATAATTCAGTTTTCCTGATGTCAGGGAAAGAGGAGGATTTTTGTTTCCTTTATTTGGTCTACGTGAGTCATTTATACAAAAACAAGCTTTTGAAAGAAAAGGAATACAGCCAAAAAAAGCCTTTGGCATTTCATTCTACATCCTGCCCTCCACATTGCTCAGGAGGCAGCTGCTAATAAGAACAAGGCTGATTTCTCCCCTGGGGCCGTTAGAACCCCCAAATATTAGAGCAGAGGAATGTCTCTTCCTCCGTGTCTTGGGCAATAAAGTTTCCATCATGAAGAAAGGTGCAATTTTTCTTTACAGTGTTTGGGTTCTGGTCACTGAATCCATCTGGTTAGAATAAAAGCAGAGGAAAAGAAAGGATGAGAGAGAAGTTGTTTTTTTCTTCTTTCAGTCAAGTGAAGAACTTTTAGCCAGTTTGATTTCCATGTTTTCCAAGCCGTTTTGAATGAAAACCAACCTTCCAGCTAACTCTTATGGGTGCAATATTGATCAAATAAAAGTGCTCATGAAACAGTTGGTTGGAAACCAAGTGAAAAGAATGGGACAAGTTTCCCACAGATTGTTTCTCCCTTGGATAATGGGCGTGAGTTCACTGAGAAGTAACGGGGCGTTTAAGGGGACCTCTCAAACAGTGCCTGCCCAAGGATCTCACATGAACTCCCCTTCTAGCCAAGGGCTCCCTGTTGTGAGCATGAAAGGTTTTTGATCATGTCATTTCACTCTGTCCCACAAAACATGTCTCAAAGAGAAAGAGAAGTATTTACTTCACAAATAATACTTTTTAGCCCTGATCTGTTTATTTTTATTTTTATGTGTAATACTTTCTTTCTTTCTTTTTTTCACTGGAGAGGTCTCCTGAAACTTTCTTCCCTCTTTCACGAAAATGTCTTTTGTATCATGGCAGGATACAAAACAAGGGTTGAAGAAAGAGGGGAAAAAAAAATAATGCAGCACCTTGAAGGAAGCCATACTCTCAAGTTTCTTCTTAGTTCTCTACTTAGGTCGGCAAATTCTGGCTCATCTACTCCAGGCTACGTATTCTGGGAGTGATAGGTTAGTTGTCTGTAGGTCAAAGGGAGGTAAACAAGAAGTTACTAGGCAAATCACAGAAGTATTTTGCAGGGCTGCTAACAAAAGTCAAGCTCCAATAGATTCTGGTCACTGAATCCATGCAAAGTTGAGATTTCAGCTATCTTACCTCTAACAGATAAGTTTTAATTGGTTTCTAAGGAAATGGTGATTTGTGGCTCTGAATAAATTTAATTTTTAGCAATGATGTGATCCTTACACTTACACAGTTCAAATAATTTGATAGATAGTTTTAAAAATAATCATCATCATTGAAAATAAATGTTCTAGTTCTCTACGTAGAAAAATGTATATTTATTTTCTCTCTAAAAATGTAGAATCTAAAGTGGAAAATGGTTCTCTTTCCACTGGAGGAACTAGAGGCCCATGGGAGAGCTCCCTGCATGGCGCTGCCCTGGCCTGGGAAAGGGGCAGTGAGCTCAGAGAGCAGCCCTCCTCTTACACTTCTCAGGTGGTCTGTTGTGATCTCTGTGGCAAAGGGGTGCTTCAGCCTCATTCTCAGGTTCTAGGATTCTTTCAGTGGTGTCTTATTCATGAATAGTTGTAAGTGGTTTTAATGAGGGGAACAAAGTCAGAAAGTACCTAAGTCACCATCTTGATGACATCATCCACTCTCCCCCTTTGATCGTCACTGAACACTGCTGCAGGTTAATATGGTCCTGTTCCCACTGGTCCCTGATTAAAAACAGGCATAGCTCTCCAGTGTCTACCCATCAATTTTCATCACTTCTACCCATCACTCAAACTCCTTAGGAGCAGGTCCCTGAATAACTTTAACTCAGACATATTCCTCCCTAAAAGTTTCTACCCTGGAAACACCAGGCTCCGCCTGCAATTGGCACAAAACTTGACTCCGACCTTCACACATTGGCTGGTGTTGTAATTTACAACCAGAATGCCTGCCTCCTCTGTTTGGAAGGCCTCAGCTTGCCTGTGGTTTACACGGGTCAATTACCATTTTCTCATTTTATTTTCCCTTTTACCCTTTATGTCCCTCAAGTACTCTAGGATTCACCGTCTGATGATGATTGATGGTAGAATCTGCTAGTTTTCACCAAATAATGTAGAACTTCTTATTAAGCTGTAATAGTGACTTGTTCATTGTTTTATGTCTAAATCTTGACTCTCCAACCTCGGGGTGCTATTTGGATTTTTGCTACTAAAACATCTGGATCATTTGCTACTGAAGAACATTGTAGTAAGTATTGTGCTAAGTGTGTAGAAGTTTTTCAGCTTGCTTGGGTTGCTTAAACAATTGTCACTTTGACAATCATATTGCCAGGAAAGGGCCCAACGTGTCAGTTGCTGTGGGGTTATTTGAGGACAAATGGGTGTTGTAGGGGAAAAAATTTTCACAAGCTTAAATTATACTGTGTAGACATCCAAAGCACTATATTCTACTACTGTTTTAAGAATGGATAGGGTTTATATATATTCATAAAATTTAAAGTGTCCCAGATTTAAATATTTGTGTGTTTCCCCTGCTTAAAGTCTTATTCAAAGAAACCCAAATGTAAATGAACCGAACACTCAGTCAGTGACATGCCCATATGTAGTTCAGCTATTGTTTTAGATCTGAGTCATTGCATTTGGTACAAGATGGAATATCATATGTCAAAGCATATGCCTGCCTCTGAAGCCAAATGCAGATAACATATGCTTGGGAGTAAAATATTTGTAAGTCTTCCTGCTTATCAAAAATTAATGAGAGCAACTGTGTGTGTTTATACTATTTTGGGTTTATAAACAGATCAGCAGGGTTAATTGTAAAAACTGTTTTTGCAAAACAGTCAAGTGTAGCTTCTTCAAGCTGTGATGATTTCTTTCTACACCTCCTCTCTGAAAAACACACCCACCCACCCATTCCCCACAGAAGCACACACAGTATTGGAAGCCCTATTAATAGACCATTTAGCTTAAGATTCCTTTTATCCACAGTGTAGATGGTTAATCATTAAAAATTCACTTCTAGAAATTCCCACATTTCCACTAGAAAAAAAAATTGGGGCGTGAATTTGAAACGAAGCCATCAAAAATGCAATATGTGTATACTTATGTAAAGCTTCCTTATTTACATTCACTTCCATGGCCTTGTGTAATTCTAAAATAATCTGGTGGCATATATTTTCATCTTTATTTTATGAATGAAGAAACTGAGGTTCCACTAGGTAAAGTGATTCTTACTTGGTTTTGATGGAGCCCAGCCCCAAATCCTTATCTGCTGCCTCCACCTCCAGGGTCCACTCTCATTCGAGAGTGACATCATATTAAAAACCAGCTGATGTTCAGATTAAATACTTCACTGGTATTGAGAGCTGGGAGACATCATCACTAAGAGACCTGCTATTTGCAGATTTCTGGAGAATATTTGGTGTAAACTGGTTTGGCTGCACATCAGGGCATGCAGTGATGTCTCTGGTCCTTGGCAAACCAGCAATACAGGCAAACTATTTTTCAGAGGTGAGACACTTCCTCCTTCTAAATAAACTTATCCAAAGCCTGAGAGCTCAGTCTAACTCCCTGGTGTACGTCACAGCTGGTAGGTCATGTGGCTTCTCCCTGAACCCCTACATTTAATCATGTTCAAATCCTGACAATTCTACTTCCATAATATCTATTACACCACTCTCTCCTCTCTTTCCCACCTGCAAAGCCTTAATTTGGGCCTCTATCCTGTCTCTCCAGGAGTCTTGCTAAAGTGCTCTAACCATCTCCTTGGTCAGGCTCTCCTTCCTCAGTCCTACCTGGCACACTACCATGATAGTTCTTTTCTTAATGCAAATCTGATCATGTCTCCTACAAATCCTATTTGTTCTCAAGAGTGTTCTGAGCACAGAAAATTATGTATACTTTTTCTAATTATGGAATCATGAATATTCAGCATTTTTCCATGTCACCCATGCTTATGTTGATGCAAGATTGCTTTATGTACATACTATGTTTTAGATCCTGTCTCTTTAACCAGGTACCAGGTAGGCTATAACACATGTAACACATGTAACAAAGAGGACTCATGACACAATTGGCTATTTCAGCCTTAGTCTAGAATAGCACTATCCAAGCCACATATGTACTTTTAAAAGTTCTATAAACAAAATTTAAAAGGAAAAGATTAAATTAATAGTATTTTTATTGAACTTACTTATAACTATTTCTATTTCAACATATAATCAATACAGAACATATTAATGAAATATTTCTTTTGTTAATACTAAGTGTCAGAAATCCACCAGAAAGAATGACAGAAAAACAGCAGTAGCTTCTTCCCAGAACTTTGAATCCAAACTAAACAAACTGTCCACTGGAGAACCCCACGCGGATATACCACATGCACATGCAATTTAGAATGTTGAAAACAGAGGTCCTCCCATATCCCCTCAATAATGCTTCATCTTCCGTCATGGTTATTCCATCTTGGCCAATGAATGACATCATAATCCAGGCAGAAACTCATCAGTACTCTTTCATCCTGGCATCCAATCAGCAAACCATGTCTACTCTGCTTACTATAGATTTCTCAAAATTGCCCCTTTCCAGAACCTCCTGAGGTTTTCCTAGTTTAAGTGATCATCTTTTGTTTGGGTGGCTATAAGTCTCGAAGTTGGTCTCACTGTGTTCTGTATATTTTCCATACTGCGTTTAGTGTTGCCTTAAAATGCAATCCAATCACATCATTTTTCTGCCTATAACCCCTATTGGGCCCTGTGAGATGTTCTTTACTTATATTTCTATCCCATTTCATTATCTCTTTGGAGGTTACCACTTTGATAAAACTGAATTAATTCCACTTCCTATGTCTTTTCTCTTGACCTTGGCACTTGTTGTTTATTTTGGGTTACACACACCCTTCCTCCTCTCCTTTGCCTTGTTCCTTACTCTGCTTCTTACCTGAATCCTCCAACTTAGACTCCAGATCTCAGAATATATGTTTCTTCATCGAAGAAGACATTCTTGACTCCTGGTTCCCTCCTATCTCAGTCTATCATAAGAGAACGCATGCTCTGTCTTAAGCACCTGCTCTCATCATAACCCTCTAAAATGTAAGCTCTGGTCAGAGTTCTTAACATAATATTTGACACATAATAGATGGTCCATAAAAATTTTTGAATAGATGCATGGATAAGTGGTTGAAATACACATATGGCTGTGTGGAGACATTGCTGACTTCCCTAGCTTCTTTTAATGTTCATGTTTTCACTCATAGATTGCTCCAACACAAATTGTTAATCATATTCTCATCCATTCTGTCTTCTTGGACATAGTATGAATTGTAAAAAGGCATATTCAATTCGAGTCACTTTTTTCAGTATTCCTTTTCTGAGCAATCAATAGAGAGATGGTATAAAAGGCTAATGGGGGATTTAATGACTTTCTTGATAATTATGTCTCCCAATGTGTGGTTCTTGACCTCATTAACATTACTGACAACTCTGGGAAAGAGTTTATTCACTTAACTATTCTCACAGTGCCTAGTACTTAGTTTCCTTTAACTTGGTGAATGCAATAATAAGTGAATGTATAATGAATGAAAATTAGCATTCTAAGAAATAATATTTGGTATAAATTTTGCTCAGGAATCACTTTCTTAAAGGAAAGAAATACCAACCTGAGAAAGCAGGTCATCGGGCTTGGGATTTGTTCGATTGCTCCGGGAAGGCATGAGAGCACTAAGCTGATGCAATTGCCCTGAAAAGCCAATGATTCTTTGCAAATGCTCATGAACTCAGCAAACTATTCACTTCTCATGTCTCAGATGCTTAAGCCAAATAATTAAATTAACAAGGAAAAAGACTTTGTGAGAGTGCTACTTCTAATATTTATGCCACTTTTAAAAACTTGACTTGGGACTATCAACAAACACAAATAGGCAATCCTTAAGAAGTCTCTCTTCTCATAAAAGCAAAAAATGTGAAACTGGAAAGAGGTCTTGAAGAATTCTCTTGTTCAAACCACTCTCCAACACCAGACTTTATATTATAGATGACCAAATTGGTGCCCAGAGAAGGCAGATGACTTTCCCAAAGCCACACAGTTCTTGTGACTCTACAGGGACTGCAACTTAAATTTTCATGAATAGAATAAGAGCAATAACTACCCTACCCTGAGAACTTCCTATATACCGTAGTCTCCCTTACCCACAGGGGATATCCCAGTGGATGCCTGAAATTGTGGCTATTACAGAACCCTATATATACTGTGTTTTTTTCCTTATACATACACACCTATGATGAAAGTGTAATTTTGTAAATTAGACACAGTAAGAGATTAACAATGACTAATAATTAAATGGAACAATTAGAACAATATATTATGATAGAATGTATATGAATATGCTCTCTTTCTCTCAAAATATGCTGGACTCACCTTCTTGTGATGATGTGAGATGATGAGATGAAGTGAGTTGAATGACAGAGGAATTGTGATGTAGCATTAGGCTACTGTTGACCTTCTGACAATCGTCAGAATGAAGATTATCAGCCTCTGGACCACAGTTGGCTCTGTGTCACTGAAATCAGGGAAAGTGGATGAGGGAGAGCTGCTGTATTTGGAAGGACCTAAGCACTGTAGCTTTGGGGCCTTCTTTTAACAAATGTTATTACTCATACAAAGACTTACTTTAACCTAAATTTCTGCCAAGGTATATTGGCATACACCAGGTAGATGGTGAACACTTCTAGTTGTGAGATTGCAGTGGAAAGGTAAACTAAAAATAGTGTGTGAAACAAACTGCTAGGGCTACCTTGTCTCCTTATCCTTAGAACCCAGGTTACAGTGACACATTTCAAGATAATTCTAATTAGCCTTTTCCCTGAGTGCCTGCCGAGAGGGAAAAAACACTGGGGAGAGTGGGCATTGATGGGAAACTTGAAACCAGGCAGTTGCTTTGGAACACAATTCGAAATAATGTGGAAGAAGTGACCCAGGATAGTAAATTTGCAGGTGTTCTGTGAAACAGTGCCTAATGAAGTAGTTATATGTATTCCAGCTCTTCCTACTTCTATCCAATTTTTCTGTAAGCACTAATGCCTTATATCTGCAGTTGACCCATGCAATGCTCCTCCAGGTGCTAAACTGTCAGTTGGACAGCCACAAATCTGTAATGAAGTCAGGAACAAATGTTCTATTAGCATCTCTATTTATTGCCATCCAAAACATTCCCATGCAAATTCCTACCTTACTCCCTGCCCACCCCTCCATCTGCACACTGCTGGCAAAGGGAAAACCCACTTTGAGTTTCCTACGTCCAGACAGCTTTCTGCGTGAGGATGCTGGCTCCCGGCAAGGACATCCCAGTTCCACTGAAGAGTTAAATGACACTGTGCAGGGTGCCAGGCTTCCATGGCAGAACCATGCAGCACCAAACTCTCCTAGGAAGGTGAGTGCATCCCCAAACAAAGGGCCGCTGACGGGCCAATGTAGCAGAGCAGCTGCCCTAAGCATTACCCAGGCTGCAATTACACAGAGCTCAACTGTGTTTTAATTTACCCACTCTGGTTGTGATGGCTCGGAAGAAGATGCAAAGCACACTTCCTTTCTCAAAAGAGCCTTGGAGGTCATCATGGGTCAAAACTATTCCAAGAAAATAGTGAACTTGGGCAAATCCCACTGAAGACAAATGGGTTTATTCTTGGCAGAGGAGTGGGTACATTTTTATAATATACTCAGATTTCATATGCTCCTTATTTTTTGATAAAAGAATAGTTCATGGATCAGATAACTTTTATTAGCTAACATTTGAGTAAGTACTGAAAATAATAGTCAAAGCAATATGTGCAATCCACTTGAAAGAGATAATATCTTCAAGGAAAAATAGACCAGTATATAATATTTGGCCATGCTAATTGAATAATTGGACATGGTTCTATTTATGAGACCTCTCAGGGGATTTCTGAATGTTCAAAATATATAAACTGCCCTTTGCCAACAAAACTTGAGTAAATCAGCTGGTCTGGCAGTCACCTTAGTTGTAAACTACACAGATTTGAAACTAGAAAACTTCTCTCTATACTTATTTTTTTGTGGGTCCATGATTGTCCTCTGGAGCCCCTAGAATCTCAGAAAAAGATCTGATTACATGGGCCCAAAGGCAAAGACATGTAAAAGAGGGATGGATCTCTGCCCTGCTGCCTTAATGACCCTAATCCAGAGTTTGCAATGCTTTTGAGTAGCTATGAGGTTTGTGAGTTAAATAATCAATTTAATACTATTCAACAAAAATTTACTGGGCATCAATTATGTTCCTTTGCTATCTATGGTAACATTTAAGACAGAAATCTTGACCTCCAAAAGTTTCTCAATATACTTGATAATTTAAAATGCATTTGAAATGTCTATAAAATAATATGAGATCATAAGTGGCAAAGATAGGAAGTGCGCTAGGAAGTAGAAAAAATTAACAGAGGACCAGAGCCATTAGAAGGGCTTTATTTAGAAAAATAATAGGGCTGGGATCCTGAAGAATAAATGAACTCTCAATAAGTAGAGAATTGGAGGGGGAGATTCAATGAATGGTGCAAAGGATTGTCAAATAAATTGGACCTAGTAGGGTAGAGAGCTATGATCAGTGAAGAACATTACTTGTTAGTAAGTCATGAACAGAGTTGGGTAGGCAATGTTCACAGGGAGACAAGAATGGGTTCTTAAAAACTATTACTTGAGGAAGAATTACTCTAGAATTTCTTTGAAATTCTTTTTAAGGCCATAAAAACCTATTTGTCTCATGGATTCTCTCAGCACCATCTTGAAGTCAAAATGTGGGAAAGTTCTCCAAAATTGTAGTGAAAGTGGCCCAAATTGTGACCTTAGGCTCATTCTGGTGTCCTTCTCTACCTTTTTTCCACCCCTACTCTCACTCTGGGGATGGTTTTCTTTTTAGGGAGGCTGTAGCACATGGAGATAAATTTAGCTATTACCTGCCACTTTACTGAAAAGTCGCTTTTTCTATTCCATTTCCAATTTTTGAAGCTTCCCCATGCATAAGCAATATAAGTAATATTGAATTAGAGCCAGATGAGAAAACTCAAGATAACCAGTTATTCTCCATGATTAAAGCACTGTTTTCCCATGGATTTCAGTTTAGATGCAAACGTGTTCCTTCACTCAGTGATCATTTATTGCATGCCTTCTCTGAGCCTTGTACTATGCCAGAAGAGCTAAAACACAAACCCACTAGCAGCTAGCAGTGCCTATCACCTCGTTTTTTCCCTCAGTGCATTGCTCACAGTGGCACATAGTTAAGCATCAGCTTCATATGATAGGATTTGAGGTCTCTAGGTGTGATTTATGAATGGTTGATAAGTCTCTTGTGAAGGTGCTACTAGCCAGGGAGGAACTGGAGAATTTCTGGGTACAGTTCTGTGGATTAGACCCAGGGTTTTGGGGACAATAGAGAAAAGACACACACACAAAAAAAATCCTAGTTTTATGTTTGACCTGGGTTGCTGTCTGCTCCCTGTACCATAAGGATAAGGTACATACTTTCTTACATCTGGTTCAAGGCCCAACTATAGAGAGTGTATATGTACATGCTGAACATTCCAGAAGACCTTATCTGCCAGAAAAACCTATAAGTGGTATAGTCTTCAACAGTAAGAAGTCCTAAAATTATATGCAGCTGGCAGGAAAGTTGGGATGACATTCTGTGGGTGGTCAGGGCAGTCTACCTGTGCCTGGGAGAACAAAAAACAGACGGAGTGTATGGGAAAAGGGAGAGGAAAATCTTTCCTTTCTTTCCAGGTTTTTACTGCTAAAAAAGGAAACATCAAAATAATTTCAACTGGCTTATGAAATATCAGGGTGAAATATCCCAGGCGGAAAGCTGTACAGATCAAAGAGAATTCCTTTTGTAGTTCTCTCCAAAAATTTTTATCCATCTCTCCCCCACGGAAATGCTTATGTCTTAGTCACATGCTGGATGAATAAAATGACCACGTAGCCTGCTGTTCAGAGCTGGAGTTGTGGTCATATTCTGCATTGGATGACAGTCAAAGACTAATTAGGCATGTATCTCTTCCTATCAAGTTTTGACAATCTGGAAATTTGTGGTAGCACAAGAAAAGGTAGGCCAATGGAGGCTCATGGGTATAGGCAAACTGTTTTCAAGGTTGAGAGCTTTATAAAGTTAGGCATCTGGTATTATTTGTACTATTGCTTTCTTCCTTCATCTCCTATACCAATGCTATTAAAATCTGGCTAATGATGAGGTTCACTGGGGAAACATTCAAATGTGTGTGTGTTCTCAACCTCCACTTTCGGTTTTGTGAATAAGAATTTCTCATGTGGGTATCAATAATCTACAGTTTCAAAAGTATTTCTCAATTATTTTTCTAATGATCATTCAAGGATCACATCTACAATCAGAGATAATGAAACGACTTTAACTGGAGGGGTCACTTACTCAAGGGTAGAGCCATGGAGGAAGGAATGCTTCTTTGTTTCTGAATGCATATGTGTAAGGTTCTAGAGCAGATGAGCAAGTTAGCTTTCCATTTATTATTTTTTTAAATTTGCAGCAATCCAGCCACACAACTCTTGAAAGACCCATTGGTGGCTGATTTGGTTATAACAAATGCTTTTCTGAAAACTGCTAGGTATGGATAAACGGTCCTTCCCTTGCCATAAGCCCTACTAAGGCTTGGAAGAACTCCATCCAGGATCACAGTTAGAAGGGAACATGTTTCCCTGGAAAGATCACAATTGGCAGACTGTTGCATGCACAGGTGGAGATGTCACTCAGTTAATTTTTTAGACATTTCTTTCAAGTTTTATTGAGAAATAATTGACACACATCACTATGTAAGTTTAAGGTATACAGCAAGATAGTTTGATGACACATATTGTGAAATAAATCATTACTACAATAGATTTAGTTAACATCCATCATCTCATACAGATACAATATAAACAACTTTCCTGTAAGTTGTGCAGCAGTGTTAATTACAGTCTTCATGTCATACATTATATCCCCATTACTTATTTATCTTATAATGGGAAGTTTGTGCATTTTAACTACCTTCCTCCAATTTTTCCCTCCCCATACCATCTGCCTCTGGTAACCACAAATTGGATCTCATTTTCTGTGAATTTGATGAACTTTCTTTTTGGATTATGCATAGAAGTGAGATCATATGGTATTTGTCTTTATCTGTCTGACCAATATTTCACTTCGTATAATGCCTTAGCATAAATGTCCATCCACGTTGTCACAAATAGTAGGATTTCTTCATATTTTTTATGGCTAAATAAACTTCCTGTGTGTGTGTGTGTGTGTGTGTGTGTAGCAATGTTTTTATCCATTCTTCCATCAGTGGACACTTAGGTTGTGTCCATGTGTTAGCTACTGTAAATAATGCTGCTATGAGAATGGTAGTGCAAATGTCTCTTTGAGATAGTTTTTGTTTCCTTTGGATACATTCCCAGAAGTAAAATTTCTGGATAATATTGCAGTTTTGTTTTAGATTTTTCAAGGAACCTCATACTGTTTTCCACAGTGGCTATACCATTATAACCCCATGCACAATGCACAGGGTTACCACTTCTCCATATCCACACCAGCATTATTATTATCTTTTGTCTTTTTGATAATGGCCATTCTAACAGGTGTAAAGTGAAATCTCATTGTGGTTTTGATTTACATTTCCCTAATAACCAGTGACGTTGAGTATCTTTTAAGTACCTATTGACCATTTGTATTTCTCCTTTTGAAAAATGTCTATTCAGGTCTTTTGCCATTATTTTAATTGGATTATTTGTGTTTTGGTTTTTTCTGCTATTTAGTTGTATGAGTTTTTATATATTTTGGATATTAGCCCCTTATCAGATATGTGGCTTGCAAATAAATTTTTCCATCCCATAAGTTGTCTTTTTACTTTGTTGATAGTTTCCTTTTCTGTACAGAAACTTTTTAGTTTTATGGAATACCACTAGTTTAATTTTTTATTTTTTTGTTTGCACTTTAAGTGTTATTTCCAAAATCATTACCAGACCCATGTTAAAGAGCTTTTTTTCATATGTATCCTATTTTTTTTGTAAGTTTCATAGTTTCAAGCCTTACATTTAAACCTTTAGACAATTTCAAGTTAATTTCAGTGAGTGGTGAGAGGAATCAGGTTTCATTCTTTTGCATTCAATTACCTGAATTCAAGAGACTGTGAGGAGACTATTGAAGAGACTGTGTTTTCTCCATTAAGTATTTTTGGCATCATTGTCAAATACTAGTTGACTGTACATGATTTGGGTTTTTTCTGGTCTCTCAATTCTGTTCCATCAGCCTATTTTCTATTTTTATGCCAGTAGCGTACTGTTTTAATTACTTTAACTTTATATATGGCTTGAGATCAGGAAGTGTGATGCCTCCTACTTTGTTGTTCTTTCTCAAGGTTTCTTTAGCTGTTTGGAGTCTTTTGTAATTTCATGTGAGTTTTTTTTTTAATTTCTGTAAAAAATGTCATTGGGACCCTAAAAGTAATTACATTGAATCTATAGATGGCTTTTGGTAGTAGGGACATTTTAGTACTCTAAGTTCTTTCAATCCATGAACATGGGATACCTTTGCATTTATCTGTGTATTCTTCAATTACTTCCGTGAATGTCTTAATAGTTTTCATAACAGACATCTTTTACCTCCTTGGTTTAATTTATTTCTAGGTATTTTATTTTTGATGCTATTGTAAATGGGATTGATTTCTATATTTCTTTTTTAGAAAATTTGCTGTTAGTATAGAACTGCTACTTTTTAATGTAATTTTGTATCCTGCAAGTTTGCTGAATTTTTCAATTAGTTCTAAGGGTTCTAAAGGTATGTTGAGTTATTAGGTATTCTGTATATAAAATCATGTCATCTCCAAATAGAAAATTTTACTTCTTCCATTCCAAATATGATGAATTCTATTTATTTTCTTTCCTGACTGCTCTAGTTAGGACTTCCACTACCATGTCAGATAGGAGTGGTGAGAGTGGGCACCCTAGTCTAGCTCCTGATCTTACAGGAAAAGCTTTCAGTCTTTCACCACTGAATGTAATATTAGGTGTGAGCTTGTCATATATGGCCTTTATTAAGTGTAGGTATGTTTCTTCTTGCCTAGTTTGTTAAGTGTTTTTCTCATAAACAGATGTTGAATTTTGTCAAATGTTTTGTTTGTATCTATTAAGATGATCACATGATTCTTTTTTTTTTCATTCCATTGGTGTGATATATCACATTGATTGATTTGTGTATGTTGAACCAGCCTTAAAACCCAAGGATAAGTCCCACTTGATCATAGTAAATGATTCTTTCAATATGCTTCTGAATTCAGTTTGCTAGTATTTTATGGAGAATTGTGTAACTGTATTCATTAAGGATAGTAACCTGTAGTGTTCTTTTCTGATAGTATCCTTATGTGGATTTAGTATCAGAGCAATACTCTCTTCATAAAATTAGTTTGGGGATATTCCACCTCTTCTATGTTTGGGAATATTTTTGAGAAGGATTGATTTTAATTCTTCTTTAAATATTTGGTAAATTCACTATCTGGTTGTGGGATTTTCTTCACTAGCATATTTTTAACTATTGGTTCAATGTCCTTAGTAGCAACTGATCTATTTATATTTTCTATTACTTCCTAATCTTGGTAGATTGTATATTTCTAAGATATTTTTTCTAGGTTGTCTAGTTTGATGGCATATAGTTGATATTAGCCTTATATGAGCTTTCATAATTCTTTGTTAATAGTTGTAATGTCTCCTTTTTCATTTATACTTTCATTGATATAATCATTTTTTTTGCTTGGTTAGTCTAGTTAAGGGCTTTCAGTTTTGCTAATGTTTTCAAATAATTGATTGTTAGTTTAATTAACCTGTTTTGTTGCTTCTCTGTTCTCTGTTTCATTTACTTCTAATCTTTATGATTTCCTTCCTTCTGCTAACTTTGAGCTCAGTATTTTTTTCACCTAGGTCCTTAAGGAGTAAAGTTTGGTTGCTTATTTGGGCTCTTTCTTCTTAATGTAGGAGTTTATTGCTATGAACTTCCCTCTTAGGACTGCTTTTGCTGTATCCCATAAGTTCTAGTTTGCTATTTTTACATTTTTGTTTGTTTCAGGAAGCTTTTTATTTATTTGATCCAAAGGGCTGTTTAACATCCATGTAGTCATGAATTTTACAGTTTCTCTCTCATTATTTATTTTGTTTCATTCCATTTTGTGATCAGAGAAGATATTTAATATTTCAACCTACTTGAATTTTCTAACATTTGTTTGGGTCTTAGCACGTGGTCTTGAAAATGTACCACGTGTGGTTGAGAAGAATGTATATTTGGCAGTTGTTGGATATAATGTTCTGAATATGTCTGTTAGACCTATTCTGTAGTGTTGTTTAAATCCACTGTTTACTTATTGGTTCTCTGTATAGATGATGTATCCTTCATTGAAAGTCTGATATTAAAGTCTCCAACTATTATTATATTGCTGTTTATTTCTCCTTTTAAATCTGTTAGTTTTATATAGATATATATTTAGGTGCTATAATATTGGGCATATGGATATTTATAATTATTATATCTTCTTGATACATTTACCTTCTATCATTATACAATGCCCTATCACTTTTTACCACTTTTAGTTTAAAGTCTACTTTTGTCTCATGTAATTACAGCTACCTCTGCTGTTTTTAAGTTGTTTGCTGGAAATGCCTTTTTCCATCCATTCACTCTCAGTTTATGTGTGTCTTTAAGACTAAAGTGAATGTTTTGTAGACAGCATATCACTGCATCTTTCTTTTTATCCATTAAGGCATCTATTTCTTTAGATTGGATGATTTAATCCATTTATGTTTACAGTAATTATTGATAGGTAAGGGCTTATTGTAGTCATTTTGTTTCCTGGTTGTTTTGTAGAATTATTGTTCTTTGTTTTTTATCCTTTTTTGTGTGTTTTGATGTTTTTAGTGTCAGTGTGATTTTTCATGCTTTTCAGTAGAATTCCTAAACTTTACACACTTACTTCTCCCCCTTACATTTCACAATATTGCTATTACAACTTATATATTTTATACATTGTGAAACAAATAACAAATTGTTGAAGTTATAGCTATTTTTACTACATTTTTTTAAATTTGTAAACTAGAGTATAAGTGCATTATGTACCACCATTACCATATTACACAATGTAACTGGCTATACATTTGTCATTACTAATGAGATTTATGCTATGTTTTTATGTTTTTATGATACTAATTAGTAGTCCTTGAATTCCAATCAAAGAACTCCCTTTACTATTTCTTGTTAGGCAAATCTAGCAGTAATGAATTCCCTCAGCCTTCTTTTTCTTTTTTCCAGAAGAGTTTTTATGTCTCCTTCATTTCTAAAGGAAACCCTTAATGGGTGTAGAATTCTTCATTGGCATTTCTTTTCTTTCAATATTTTGAATATGTCATCCCATTCTCTCCTGGAATGAAAAGTTTCTATTGAGAAATCCACTGATTTCTTATGGTGGTTCTCTTGTATGTAACTTCCCTCTTTTTCTTGTGCTTTAAAATTTTTTTCTTTGTCTGTGACCTTTTCAATGTAATTATAATGTGTCTGTGGAGCCACATTTGGCTTTAAACTACTTGGGTTCCTTTGAAATTCATGAATCTTGATGTATTTTTCTCTTCCTATTTTTGGGAAGCTTTCAGTCATTATTGCTTTACATATACTTTCCACCCCTTTCTCTTTCTCTTCTTCAGGAATCCCCATAATGCAAATATTATTTCTTTTCATTGTTTCCTATAAGTCCTTTAGGCTTTTCCACTACTTTTCATTTTTATCTCTTTTTTCCCTTGACTGGATATTCTAATAAAACCTCCAGGTTGCTGACTCTTTCTTCTGTGTATTGAGTCTGCTTTTCAGCTGTCTGTTAAATTAGTTTGTTCAGTTATATTATTTTCAACTGTAGGATTTTGTTTTGGGGTTTTTTTATAACTTCTATTTTTTTGACAAACTTTTTATTTTATTCATTCATTGTTTTCTAATTTTATTGTCTGTGCTTTTGTAGCTTGTTAAATTTCTTTAAGAGGATTATTCTGAATTCTTTGTTGAACAGTTCATAGAACTCCTTTCCTTTAAAGTGTGTTATCAGAGATTTATTAGTTTCCTTTGGTGGTGTCATATTTTCCTGATGTTTTTGTGATCCTTTATTCCTTAAACTGGTATGTGTGCATTTGAGTAAGTGGTCTCCCCTTCAAGAATTTATGGGTTTGATTTGGCAGACCATTCTTCACTCATCAGTTCAATTTGGGTTTGGGTGTATGTCTGCTGGTAATGTCCTTGGGCAGGCGGAATCTATGATTAGAGACTCTTTTTGGGTGAGGTAACTGGACTCTGAGGTCAGGGGCTGGAGGGAGAGGGTTCCACTGGCCAAGACCAGTTGGACAGAACTGCCTGCTTGGTTCCCTACCCAAGTGAGGCTGTAGGATGGGCTCCATGGTTGCCTGGAATCTCTGGTCATGCTTACTGGATGGTCAGGACTAGGCATTATGTTTAGTAATAGATAAGACTATGAATTAACTTCCCTGTTCTGCAGGACAGCAGAATGAGACCTAGAACCTGTATGGATTTTTTTCAGTACAAAAATTAGGCAAGACTGTGCACTGAATTCCCTAGTCAGGTGAGGCTACTAGTTTTGCTCTGTAGCTAGTGAAAGCTCCAGGCCCTGCTTGCTATTCAAATGTTACTATAAACATGGCTATTGGATGGGCTACCCAGCTTCCCATGTACTGTGGTTAGATACCTTTGTAGGGCAGGCTGAAGGCTGCATTCAACAATGAGTAGGGGTATGAATTAATTTCCCTCCCTGGGTACAGTAGAAGGAACTGCTCTTAAGCTGGGAAAGCACTTTGTTGTCTTAACTCAGTTGACCTAGATCCCAAGTTCCCTGGCTGAACAGGGATATGGATTTACTCCTCAGGCTATTGACTCTGCCTGTCCATTTCTTAGCTTGAGTGTTGCTGTCTTACGTACTTTCCAGGTGTTCTCAGCAGGCCTTCGGGCCAGATAAAGCCTGGGAGTCAAAGTTGTTGGAGCTGTCTTTCAGCTTACTTGCTAGGTGTGTCAGGGAGAGACCACTACAGGCAACTCCCAATGTTTTTCAAGCATTCTTTCCGGTTGGGAGGAGCCAGGATGTACTCTCAGCCTTGGCTATGAATTAATCCCCCTGCTTCAGTGTAGCAGTGAAATGCCCTGTACTGACTTTGCTCTGGGGACAATCATCTCTGCCAACCTGCCTCTCAGCTTGAGCATAGTTCATTATAAAGCTCTGGTTGCTCTTGCCAGCCCTTCTGGCCTGATGGGGCCCAGAGACACTGTCCCCAGACAGTGACTCTGTGACTCAGATCCTGGCCTAGGCATGAACAAACAAGATTCTAAGGATGGCAAAACTTTTTGTTTAAGACCCTGGATCAGGTAGATCTGCACCCCATCGAGTTCCATGGTCAGAGTACACCACCAGTTTTGTCTATGGATGAGCAAAGCCACTGGTTAGGATTACTCTTGGGCACTGCAGGTGTGAACTGGGTTTGCCAAGATCTGTATGCTGGTTGTTTCAAGCTCCTCCCCATTCTGTCATAGACAGATTCCTAGTGGTTGAGCCCTGCAGATTCTCTTGCAATCCCTTTGGGTTGAGACCAGAGTAGGGGCTCCCACAAAGCAACACATAATGCTCAAGGTGAGGGTTAATTTTTCCTTCTGGGCTCTCTATTCCTACTGGAGGAACCAGAGGCTCAGGCGAGATGCCTCTGCTTGGTGCTTTGCTGTCCTGGGGGAAGGGCAATGCAATCAGCATATAGCCACTCCTCTTATCTTTGCCATGTGGCTTGTCTTGGTCTTGGTAGTGCTGGGGGGATGCTTCAGCCTTATCCATATGATCTAGGATTTTTTCAGTGGTATTTTGCTCATGAATAGTTGATAGTTGTTCTTCTTCTGAGTGGGTGCAAATTCAGGAACACTTTATGTTATCATCGTGGTGATGTCATTCCTACATACATTTTTATTTAGATCACTGTTTTTTTTATAAAGAGATATAACTCAGAAACATCCAGACAGAAGAGGTGTAGGCCAAGGTATGTGGGAAAGAGCACAGAGTTTCCATGCACTCTCCAAGCAGGCCACTCTCCCCAGATTTCCACATGTTCACCAACCCGAAGCTCCCACTGAGTTAATTCTAACAAAGACAGCTTATGGAGAAATCATGAGCACACAATTTCTTGCAGAGGAAGCAAATCCCCAGACTCTTTTAGTTGAAGCCAAAAATATGTCAGCGTTTGATTGCAGAATGATGCTTCTTCTACAGGGAAGGCTCCTGTTCTCCACAAATGGTCCACAGAGAGGAGCTAGATGCATGGTTTTTAACATGTGTTTCCACAACCATGGAAGGGCACATCATGATCAGAGATCAAGAGGACGCTTTCTTAGACAGATACCTGCCTTTTATCAAAATAAGATTTTCCTCATAGCTGGAGCTTCTCTGCTTGAGTGCTACTGCATTCACTCCAGTGTTAAGATATCTTGAGTGACTTCTCTGACTTAGCCATTAACCCTCATCACGGTTTACTACCTCCAACCTTCTAATCCAAGGAGTCAGGAATATAGAAAGCTGTGATTATGATTAATGATGGAAAACCAGTGCATATTCAGGTGTCAAGAGTTGCTGCACAAGGAGGTCTGACATGCACATGTTGAGAAATCAGCACTTATTTGGCAGAAACTAAAGTCCTTTGGCTCTGCTCTACTTCAAGTAAAGGCAGCAGCCACCTCTATTTCTGGAAGAAACAATTGGAGCCTTGGGATTCCCAAATCTTTTGCAGATATAACAACTTATCATCCATGTTCCCCTTGCTAGGTATAACATAATAAAGGTAAAAGAGACCAAAAAAACTGAATAAGAGTGTATGGCCAAGATATATTTGGTTTTTCCTGACAATAAACAATGAAATCTTGAACAAGTATGGGATAAGCCCAACTTGATAATGTCACTGTAGTTTAGAAAGATGACTAATTTATCACTAGCTATGTAGGCTAAAGCCAAGAGAGAAGACTGGAGATAGGAAAATGAATTTCAAAAAAATGGGAAAAAAAAAAGATGGATAGCCATCACTGAGTCAAAAAGAGAGAGCATCCAATGTCACCTAGACTAAAATGTCTATCAAGAGACTGCTTTTCGGTAGTCACAAAATAATATAAAATTTGGATATGATGTATAACTTCTTATTTTTTAACATTCCTCATTTTCATCCTTTAAAAAATTTTTCACTGTTACCACTTTAACAGAAAAGAACTTATTTTTGCAATAGGTGCCTGATTTTGTTTTGCCTAGGCCAGTCATTCTCAAAGTGTGTTCTCCGGAATAGCAAGATCAGTACCTCCTGAGAACTTAATAGAAATGAAACTTTTCTAGTTCCACTGGGCATCTACTGAAGAAGCAACTCTGGGAATGAGAATGAAGCAATCCATGTTTTAACCAACCCTCTAGGTGATTTTGATGCATGCACAGGTTTGAGAACCACCAGACTGGTTTATGCTACAGTAATAGCCCCCTAACTCTCTGAGGCATAACATATTTTTCTTATCATTCATAATGAAGTCTATTAGGGCGACCTCTTCAGTGCAAATGGTGATTCAGACGGTCAAACTGTAGCTTGGAAGTGACACATTTCCAATCACAGTTCATTGACCAGGAATCTCATGTGGCCTTTCCCACTTACAAGGAAGATGGAGAACAACACAGATATTGAGTAAGCACGGCCCAGAATTAATGAATTTATGTGTCTTTTCTGGGATCAGTCTAGCCCACATGAAGTCAAGGGGGTAGTTCCTCCAACCAGGTTTTTTTATGGTGTTCCCTCTTTCAGAATTTTCAATTTCCACTTTCTACAGTCCAGTGGATATGTGTATTGACATGACATTCAATAATTGTCACTACCTCGTTGCTTCCTACTTTTCCAATAGTTGCACTTAAACACAAATTTGCAGTTTGAGCTTTGAATATCTGTTCACCATGTCCTCCTTTTGCTTTCCCATAAACACTGCCCATGAAATGTGTGCCCCTTCTCATTTCATAGTGCCTTCCTTTTTCACTTTCTCCCTAGCCACATACTTGTCTTCCAAGACTGAAGTCAGCAATTCTCAGCATGAATGTCACTATTAGAGAGACTCCTGCTCTAGTAATGACCCTCTGGTGCCCAGGAACCATGCAGACACTATTTGACTCTGCTCCCTTGATCACTGCCAGTGCAGCCAGATATAGGCATATGCTCAACAGGGCCACTCAGATTTTTGTAAGAAATACATAACTATATATTGTCAATAACACTGAGAAGGCTTCTAGTGATCATATACTTGATGTCTATTCCATAGAACGTTCCGTTCTCTTAAATGAGAAGTCATTACAACCAGGTAGATTCCTTAACAATGTAGTTACATGTATGCGAGTACATAGGGAGGTGTCAGTGTGCAAGGTTAAATGATACAGAGCTGTTACAACCATAACTGGTTCCAGTTCTACATTATCCAAATATTTAGCATTGTATTTTTTCTGAAAAAGTACAGAATTTTTTGGACCTTAGTTTTATTTCTGTAGAAAGAAGGGACTTTAATCCTAGAGTTCACAGATCACTATTCTACCTCTTGCATGTGAATTATTAAGGAACCTAATCAAGGTTTCAGTTTAATGCAGTGCCCCTAATAAAAAGCACTGTGCATTCCATTTCCTCTTAAGCTCCTAGATTTCACAAAAGGAAAGGTATATTTTAATCCTAGCATCCACTCCTGTTACGGATGATGAAAGCTGCCCAGAATATTGTCTGCTAGTTCCCCAGTTAACAGAGAAAAAAAAATTCATCACCTCCATGTTTAGCAAGACCAAGCAGTTTCAAAATAAATTCTCTAATTCCCATCATAGAAACAATTCCTTTAATTAAGGTTTGCCCTGTCACCTCTTCTGCTTGTTAGTCCATTATTTCCAAACTAAGTTTCAGAGTAGAGACTAATCCACTAGGTCTTTTAATGAGTTTCTAGAATTATCTGTGATGAAGATAATTCTCTGAGGTTAAATAACTCAAATAGTGATTGACCTTCGTCTTTTCAAATTCAGGTATAATTAATTCCTCAGCTATCTACACCTAGGTTGCACTACAGAGATTCATATACTTCTGACCTTGGTCCAGACTTTATCTCTTTTGCATTAATTGACTATGAATGTTGCCCACTTCGGGAACACCATCACTCCAACCAAGTACGGTTGATTAGTATACGCTTATATTGCAAACTTTCCAAAAACTAGATTGGAATAAATTCAAGGTTATATGCATGAAGGAAATTACCTTTGCTGCCTACGTAGTTGATCATAGAGTAAAAATTTCACTAACTTTTTGATTCATAATTTAATTGTTTGAAACATTCTACCAGGTTTTTATTTATATTTTATCTACACTTTCAATTTTCAAGTTTTTTATGTGTTTCTTTTTAAGTAGCTTGATTATGGCCCTGTGTAAAAAGTAGGCATAAATTGTAGAAGGGCTTTTACTGAAAATGGGATAATTATTTTTCTGTAATTTTTAAAAACATACAACTCTTCATTAAACAGCTGGACACATAAGCGGAACTGTTAAAGGAAAATGTGTTGAAAGAAAATTGCTTATGTATGTTTAAATTACAATTTTAAAAAGAAATATAAATTAATATGATCACACACAAAAAAATTAGATAAAAATATCCAAGCTCATCTAAAAGTCTTGCTGCCACTAAGATTATTAGTTTAAAATAATTTTCCCCAATCTTTTATCACATGTGTATTTTTTACATAAATGGCAATAAGACCACATGTAAAAATTTACCTTTATTTATAGTTTAAAAATTTGATATTATTGAATTATATATCTTCACAGTAATAATTGTAATTTCTATGTTATATCTCAATAGGTGATGGTACTATACTCTATTAATTATTCCCTGATAATTAAACATTTATATTGTTTTTAAATCTCATCTATTATAACACTGAGATCAAGGTTTTGTGTACTAGTATTTTTCTGTATTTTGAATTATCAACTTAGAATAGAATCCACAAGTTTTACTATAGAATGGGAAGATATAAACATTTTTTATGACACTTGTTATATGTTCTTGAAATGTTTAAGAAAAAAAAGGCTGTAGGCCATTGTAATATCTTAAGGGAAAAGTCATTTCAATTTTCAATGCTGCCTAATTCCTATTTCATCACACACAGCTAATGTAACAATAATATTTTCATCTATATTTAACAGATAAAAATGTCTAATTGTTTTGATCTATTCCTTTCATCATTAGATTTTCCATTTATTTAAATATAATTTATTTTATTATCATTAATCTACAATTACATGTGCAATATTATGGTTATGAAACTACCCCTTCATCAGGTCCCCCCCACCAAGCCCATTACAGTCACTGTCCATCAGCGTAGTGAGATGCTATAGAATCACTACTTGTCTTCTCTGAGTTGTACTGCCCACCCGTGACCCCCCAACATTACATCTGCTAATTGTAATGCCCCTTTTCCCTCTTATCCCTCCCTTCCTGCCCAATTTCCCCAGTCCCTTTCCCTTAGGTAACTATTAGTCTGTTCTTGGGTTCTGTGAGTCTGCTGCTGTTTTGTTCCTTCAGTTTTTTTTCTTTGTTCTTATACTCCACATATGAGTGAAATCATTTGATACTTGTCTTTTTTGGCTTGGCTTATTTCATTGAGCAAATTACCCTCTAGCTCCATCCATGTTGTTGCAAATGGTAGGATTTGTTTTCTTCTTATGGCTGAATAATATTCTATGGTGTATATGTACCACCTCTTCTTCATCCATTCATCTACTGATGGACACTTAGGTTGCTTCCATTTCTTGGCTATTGTAAATAGTGCTGCAATAAAAATAGCGGTGCATCTGTCCTTTTCAAATTGGGCTGCTGCATTCTTAGGGGAAATTCCTAGGAGTGGAATTCCTGGATCAAATGGTATTTCTATTTTGAGTGTTTTGAGGAACCTCCATATTGCTTTCCACAATGGTTGAACAAATTTGCAGCCCCACCAGCAGTGTAGGAGGGTTCCCTTTTCTCCACATCCTTGCCAACAATTGCTGTTGTTTGTGTTTTGGATGTTGGCCATCCTCACTGCTGTGAGGTGATATCTCATTGTGGTTTTAATATGCATTTCTCTGATGATTAGTGATGGGGAGCATCTTTTCATCTGCCTGTTGGCCATGTGAATTTCTTCTTTAGACAAGTGTCTATTCATGTCCTCTGCCCATTTCTTAATTGGATTATTTGCTTTCTGTTGGTTAAGGTGCATGAGTTTTTTATATATTTTGGATGTCAACCCTTTATCAGATACGTTTTTATGAATATATTCTCCCATACTGTAGGATGTCTTTTTGGTCTACTGATGGTGTCCTTTGCTGTACAGAAGTTTTTCAGCTTGATATAGTCCCACTTGTTCATTTTTGCTTTGATTCCCTTGCCCGGGGAGATATGTTCATGAAGAAGTTGTTCATGTTTATGTCCAAGAGATTTTTGCCTAAGTTTTTTTCTAAGAGTTTTATGGTTTCATGACTTACATTCAGGTCATTGATCCACCTTGAATTTACCTTTTTGTATGGGGCTAGAGAGTAGTCCAGTTTCATTCTCTTACATGTACCTGTCCAGTTTTTCCAACACCAGGCGCTGAAGGGGCTGTCATCTCCCCATTGTATATCCAAGGCTCCTTTATCAAATATGAATTGACTGTATATGTTTGGGTTAATGTTTGGATTTTCTATTCTGTTCCACTGGTTTGTGGTTCTGTTTTTGTGCCAATACCAAGTTGTCTTGATTACTGTGGCTTTGTAGTAGAACTTGAAGTCAGGGAGCATAGTTCCCCCTGTTTTATTCCTCCATCTCAGGATTGCTTTGGCTGTTCGGGGTCTTTTGTGGTTCCATATGAATTTTAGAATTATTTGTTCCAGTTCATTGAAGAAAGCTGTTGGTAATTTGATAGGGATTGCATTGAATCTGTAGATTGCTTTAGGTAGTATAGACATTTTGACAATATTTATTCTTCCTAGCCAAGAGCATGGGATGCATTTCCATTTCTTAATGTCCTCTTTAATTTCTCTTAGGAGTGTCTTGTAGTTTTCAGAGTACAGGTCTTTCACTTCCTTCGTTGGGTTTATTCCTGGGTATTTTATTCTTTTTGATGCAATTGTGAATGGAATTGTTTTTCTGATTTCTCTTTCTGTTAGTTCATCATTAGTGTATAGGAAAACAGCAGATTTCTGTGTGTTAATTTTGTATCCTGCCACTTTGCTGAATTCAGATATTAGTTCTAGTAGTTTTGGAATGGAGTCTTTAGGGTTTTTTTATGTACAGTATCATGTCATCTGCAAATAGTGACAATTTGACTTCTTCTTTACTAATCTGGATGCCTTGTATGTCTTTGTTTTGTCTGATTGCCGTGGCTAGGACCTCCAGTACTATGTTGAATAACAGTGGAGAGAGTGGGCATCCCTGTCTTGTTCCCGATCTTAGATGAAAAGCTTTCAGCATCTCGCCGTTAAATATGATGTTAGCTGTGGGATTGTCATATATGGCCTTTATGATGTTGAGGTAATTGCCGTCTATACCCATTTTGTTGAGAGTTTTAATAAGGAATGGATGCTGAATTTTGTCAAATACTTTTTCAGCATCTATGGAGATGATCATGTGGTTCTTGTTCTTCTTTTTGTTGATGTGGTGGATAATGTTGATGGATTTTCGAATGTTGTACCATCCTTGCATCCCTGGGATGAATCCCACTTGACCATGGTGTATGATCTTCTTGACGTATTTTTGAATTCGGTTTGCTAATATTTTCTTGAGTATTTTTGCATCTACATTCATCAGGGATATTGGTCTGTAATTTTCTTTTTTGCTGAGGACTTTGCCAGGTTTTGGTATTAGAGTGATGCTGGCTTCATAGAATGACGTTGGAAGTATTCCCTCCTCTTCTATTTTTTGGAAAACTTTAAGGAGAATCGGTGTTATTTCTTCTCTATATGTCTGGTAGAATTCAGAGGTGAATCCATCAGGCCTGGGGGTTTTGTTCTTGGGCAGTTTTTTGATTACCAATTCGATTTCATCGCTGGTGATTGGTCTGTTTAGTTTTTCTGTTTCTTGCTTGGTCAGTCTTGGAAGGTTGTATTTTTCTAAGAAGTTGTCCATTTCTTCTATGTTTTCCAGCTTGTTAGCATATAGATTCTCATAATATTCTCTTATGATTCTTTGTATTTCTGTGGGGTCCGTCGTGATTTTTCCTTTCTCATTTCTGATTGTGTTTATGTGTATAGATTCTCTTTTTCTCTTAATGAGTCTGGCTAGGGGTTTATCTATTTTGTTTATTTTTTCAAAGAACCAGCTCTTGGTTTCATTGATTTTTTTCTATTGTTTTATTCTCCTCAATTTTATTTATTTCTTCTCTAATCTTTATTATGTCCCTCCTTCTGGTAACTTTGGTCCTCATTTGTTCTTCTTTTTCCAATTTCAGTAGTTGTGTCTTTAGACTATTCATTTGGGAATGTTCTTCCTTCTTTAAATAGGCCTGGATTGCAATATACTTTCCTCTTAGAACTGCCTTTGCTGCGTCCCACAGAAGTTGTGGCTTTGTGTTGTTGTTGTCATTAGTCTCCATATATTCTTTGATTTCTGTTTTGATTTGGTCGTTAACCCATTGATTAATTAGGAGAGTGTTGGTAAGTCTCCATGTATTTGTGAGCCCTTTTGATTTCTTTCTAAAATTTATTTCTAGTTTTATAGCGTGGTGATCTGAGAAGTTGGTTGGTAGGATTTCAATATTTTTGAAATTACTGAGGTTCTTTTTGTGGCCTAGTATGTGGTCTATTCTGGAAAATGTTCCATGTGCACTTGAGAAGAATGTGTATCCTGTTGCTTTTGGGTGTAGAGTTCTGTACATGTCTGTTAGGTCCATCTGTTCTAGTGTGTTGTTCAGTGCCTCTGTGTCTTTACTTATTTTCTGTCTGGTTGATCTGTCCTCTGGAGTGAGTGGTGTGTTGAAGTCTCCTAAGATGAATGTATTGCTGTCTATTTCCTCCTTTAATTCTGTTACTATTTGTTTCACATATGCTTGTGCTCCTGGGTTCGGTGCATATACATTTATAATGGTTATATCCTCTTGTTGGACTGCCTCCTTTATCATTATGTAATGTCCTTCTTTATCTCTTGCTACTTTCTTCGTTTTGAAGTCTATTTTGTCTGATACAAGTACTACAACACCTGCTTTTTCCTCTTTGTTGTTTGCATGAAATATCTTTTTTCTTCCCTTCACTTTTAGTCTGTGTATATCTTTAAATTTGAGGTGAGTTTCTTGTAGGCAGCATATAGATGGGTCTTGCTTTTTTATCCATTCTGTTACTCTGTGTCTTTTGATTGCTGCATTCAGTCCATTTACATTAGGGTGATTATTGATAGATATGTACTTATTGCCATTCCTGGCTTTAGATTCATGGTTACCAAGGGTTCTAGCGTTGCTTCTTTACTATCTAACCATCTAACTTAACTTTCTTGATAAGTTATTGTAAACAATGTCTGATGTTTCTTTATTTCTCTCCCTTCTTATTCTTCCTCCTCCATTCTTTCTATAATAGGTGTTTTATTCTTTTCCTTTATTTAGTATTTGGATGGTCTGCTTTCTTTGCTATGATTTTATTTTGTCTGGTGACAGCTTTTTAGCCTTAGGTGTGCTTCCATCTAGAGCAGTCCATTTAAGATATCCTGTAGTGGTGGTTTATGAGAGGCAAACTCTCTCAACTTTCGTTTCTCTGGAAATTGTTTAATCCCTCTGTCATATTTAAATGATATTCGTACTGGATACAATATTCTTGTTCGAGGCCCTTCTGTTTCATAACGTTAAATATATCGTGCCATTCTCTTCTGGCCTGTAAGGTTTCTGTTGAGAAGTCTGATGATAGTCTAATGGGTTTTCCTTTGTAGGTGATCTTTTTTCTCTCTCTAGCTGCCTTTAATACCCTGTCTTTATCTTTGATCTTTGCCATCTTAATTATTGTATATCTTGGTGTTGTCTTCCTTGGGTCCCTTGTGTTGGGAGAGCTGTGGGCTTCGGTGGACTGCGAGACTGTTTCCTTCCCAAGCGAGGGAAAGTTTTCAGCAATTATTTCTTCAAAGACACTTTCTATCCCTTTTTCTCTCTCTTCTTCCTCTGGTACTCCTATAATGCGAATATTGTTCCATTTGGATTGGTCACACAGTTCTCTTAATATTCTTTCATTCCTAGAGATCCTTTTATCTCTCTCTGCTTCAGCTGCTCTGTGTTCCTGTTCTCTGATTTCTATTCCATTAGCAGTCTCTTGCATCTCATCCAGTCTGCTGTTAAGCCCATCGATCGCTTGTCTGATTTCTGCATTGTCTTTCCTCACTTCCCTCACTTCCTCCCTCAGCTCTTGCACATTTCTATGTAGGTCCATCAGCATGGTTATGACTTTTATTCTGAATTCTTTTTCAGGAAGACTGCATTTCCATCCCTTCAGACTCCCTCTCTGGGGTTGTCTGGTTGATTTTGGTCTGAACCATATTCCTCTGTCTTTTCATGGCTATAGAATTGGTCACTGGTAGTTGCCACGTATGTCAGCTGGGCTCTTTAAGACTTTAAAAAGAGAAAAAAGAAAGAAAAAAAAGAAGAAAGGAAGAAAGAAAAAAAGAAAGAAAAGAAAAAACAAAAAAAACAAAACAAAACAAAAAACAAAACAAAAAAAATGCCCACCGGACGTAGATTCTGTGGGAATGCTGTAGGTGGCGCTATTGCCCCACTATTCCACAGCTGTGACTGTGCCGCTCTGCAGGGCCCTTTATCGCTCTGGCAGGGGTGGGAATGAATAGGAGGCTGTTGATCTCAGTGAGAAGTGTAAGTATGGCTACGCTTCCTCAGTCGCCAGCTAAGGCGTCTGAAACTCCCCAGGACTCCCAGCCTGCTGGGCTTAGTGTGCTGGGGCGATCCGGCTCCTCCGCTGGGCTCCTGTCTCTTTAAGACCGCTGAAGAAAGCGCACACTTTTTTTTTTCCTTCCCGGGAGCCAGCTGCAAGCACCCTGGCGCGTTCCCCGCTCAGATCCTGCCCCTCTGTCTCTCCAATCTCCGCTGCACTGCGCAATGTGGGTCAGCGCTCCCCGCGCAGATCACCGGGGCTGGCTACTTTGCGGGGTGTACTTCCACTCCCTCCCGGCTCTGAATCCTCTCCTCCCGCGGTGCGCTGAGGTGGGGGAGGGCTCGGGTCCCGCCGGGTCGCGGCTCCGTATCTTACCCACCTCTTGGGGTGCCGAGTCCTCTCGGGTGTAGCTGCACGCTGTGCGCTTTCCTGTGTATTCTCATCTCTCTTTTAGGAATAGATGTATTTGCTGTGTTTTCGTAGATAAATATAGTGTTGGGAGGAGATTTCTGCCGCCCTGCTCACACCGCCATCTTCCCGGAAGTGGATTTTCCATTTTTTATACAATATTTTACTAGTTACTTGTATTCACTCTTTAACACTTATCTATTCATGTTCTTATTGTTCATTGAGAGCTTAATGTTTTTCTTATGAATATTTTGTGTAACAAAATATACTTTTGTCATAGTTACAGTAACAAAATTTCAATGTATTTTTGCCTTTTTATTTCTTTTGTGGAAGATATTAAGGGAATTACACATGTTTTTAACTTGTAAGTCGTCAAATGTGTGTATGTTTTCAAAATTTGTATATGGTTATTATGAATAGCCTTCCCCATTTATATACTTGTTCCCTAATAAATCCCTAAAAAAATCCCTAAGATGTTTTTCAATCATAAGTTTCCTTCTACAAACTGATTTTTTAAATGTTTTTTTTAATATTTGAATTTTCATTATGATTAGGGTTGTTTAGAGAAACAAATCAATAGAAAATTCTCCCTCTCTCTTTCTAAATGAATATATCTATATCTATAGATAAATATGTTAGATATCTATATCAATCTATCTATA
This sequence comes from Smutsia gigantea, assembly GCA_032199065.1. Classification (NCBI taxonomy): domain Eukaryota; kingdom Metazoa; phylum Chordata; class Mammalia; order Pholidota; family Manidae; genus Smutsia; species Smutsia gigantea. The sequence continues at coordinate 34,852 of JAVSCE010017494.1, forward strand.
TATAAAGAGAGATTAACTGATTGTAATGATTTGGTTTATGCAATTGTAGGTGATAGCAAGTCCGAAATCTTCAGGACATCCAGCATGCTGGAAATTTTGGCAAGAGTTGATATGAAAGAGGAGCAGAATTAATCAAGCCACAATTTGCTTCTTTGGCATAAGGATTATTTTGAGCTGGGTATTTTTTAAGAAACAGCAGACATAAGAAAAGCTGTGAAAACAGAGGAGTTACCTTTTTGTAAGAGACACTTATATTTATGAAGGAAATCTCCATTTGTAAGGGTATATCCCTCCCTGTACCAGGAAGAGGAGGATCTCCATGTCTCCAGAAATTCTTATCAGTAAAGAAGGCAGAGACTGAAAATCTGCATAACGACCATATCCTCATTTACTGTGCTTTGCCATACTGGTTCTCCACACCCAACATCTTTTTCTTTAGCTAAAGATGGTATTTAAGGAGATGGCTTGGGCCATTTGGGAGACTATTTACCTGGCTATCTTTCATATAAATGGGAGGAAAACATGTATTAAACTTGTTTGTTTTTCTTCTGTTAATATGTCTTTTATTACAGGGGGTCTCAGCTTAAAAGGGTGTAAGTGAAATTGTTTTCCCTCCCCTGCAGTTTGGTGACCCACAGTGGGACCTGAGAGACACTGTACCCACTCCAGAGTCTGTGGATGAGAAACTTGAAAAGTAGCAGAAGCCAGAAAAAGGTAAGAATTCTTAGCAAAGTCAGTTATCCTGGATTTCACTCTGCAATGCCCAGTTAAGAGAGGAAGGTAAAATTTTAATCCTGTCCTTTCCTTCCAAATTTAGATTATCTAGAGGAAATATTTGTGTGGACTAGTTCTTTGGCACTAGTAAGGATTTGTTTGAGTACTATTCTTTTTTTTCTTCATTTTTATGGAGAAATAATTGATGCACATCACTGTAAAAGTTTAAGGTGTACAGCATGATGGTTTGGTTTACATTTATTGTGAAATTATGGTCACAATAAGTTTAATTAACATCCACAATTTCAAATAGATGCAATAAAAAGAAAGTTTCCCCTCGTGATGAGAGCTCTCAGGATTTACACTCTTAACTTTTCTGTATATCATACACAGGTGCTAGCTACAGCATCATGTTGTACATTGCATCCCTAGAACTTACTTATATCTTTTGAAACACCTTCCACCAATTCCCCCTTTCTGTACTCTCCAACTCTTGTAACCAAAAATGTTACAAACTTTTTTTCTATGAGTTTGTGTTCTGTTGTTTTTCCTTTTATTTTTTTTTAAGATTCCATATATAAGGGAAATCATACCGTATTTGTCTTTACCTGACTTATTTCAATTAGCAAAATTCCTTCAAGGTCCACAACTTCTTTATGCAGTCACGTCAATGGACACTTAGGTTGTTTTCTGGTGTTGGCTATTGTGAACAATGCTGCTGTGAACATACGGTACCTGAATCTTTTTCAGTTACTGTTTTGTTTCCTTTGGCTATATTCCCAAAAGAGGAATTGCTAATCCATGTAATACTTATGTTTTTAACTTTTTGTGGATCTTCATACTGTTTTCCAGAGTGGCTATACCAATTTACAGGTCCACCAATAGTGCACAAGGGTTCTCTTTTTTCTCTTTTCTTCATATCAACAACAGCAATTAGTATTTTTTTTGTTTGATAATAACCATTCTGACAGATGTGAGATGATATCTCTGAGGTTTTAATAAGCATTTCCCTAATGGCTAGTGATGTTGAGGATCATTTCATGCACCTATTGACCATTCATATATTTTCTCTGGAAAAATGTCTATTCAGGTCTTTTGCTATTGTATTTCTTTATGCAATGTAGATATTATCTCCTCATCAAAAATATGGTTTGCAAATATTTTTCCCATTCTACAGAATAACTTTTCACTTTGTTGATGGTTTCTTTTGCTGTTCAGAAGCTTTTTAGTTTGATGTCATCCTAATAGTTTATTTTTGATTTTTGTTTCTTAGGCTTTAGGTGGATTTTTAAAAATTCATTACCTAGACCCATATCAAGGAGCTTATTCCTATGTTTATTCTATGATCTCATGGTTTCAGTCTTACATTTAAGTCTTTAATACATTTTGGGTTAATTTCTGTAAGTGGCATAAGATAGAGGTCAGTTTCGTTCTTTCATAGATGAATATCCAGTATTCCCAGCACACTTTATTGAGAAGACTTTGTTTTCTCCATTGAGTATTCTTCACTTCCTTGTCACATATTAATTGACATATGCATGGATTTATTTCCAGGCGCTCAATTCTATTCCATTGGTCTATGTGTCTGTTTTTATGCCAGTACCACACTATTTTGATTACTTTAGCTTCATAGTATAGCTTGATATCAGCAAGTTGTCATGCCTCCTGCTTTGTTCTTCCCAGGACTTCATTGGGTATTTGGAGTCTTTTGTGATTCAGCATAAATTTTAGGAGTGTTTTTTTCTATTTCTGTAAAAAATACCATTGGAATTTTGATAAAGATTGCATTGAATCTATAGATGGCCTTTGGTAGTATGAACATATTCACATTATTTCTTCCAGTAAATGAACACAAGATACCTTTGCATGTATTTGTATTTTCTTTGATATCTTTCATCACCATCTTATAGTTTTCAAAGTAGAGATTTTTCACCTCCTTAGTTAATTTTATTCCTAAGTATTTTATTGTTTCATGTTACTGGAAATGAATCAATTTCTTTTTTTTTTTTCAGAATATTTGTTGGTAGTGTTTAGGAATGCTACTGATCTTTGAATAATTTTGTATCCTGCAGCTTTACTGACTTCATTGATTATTTCTAACAGTATTTTGGTTGGGTCTTTAGGACCTTCTATTTATAAAACCATATCATCTGCAAAGAGAGACAATTTTACTTTTCTCTTTTCAATCCCATCTCCTCTTATTTCCCTTTCCTGCCTGATCACTGTAGCTTCGACTTCCAGTTACTGTGTTGTGTTGAACAGGACTGGTCAGAGTGGGCATTCCAGTCTTGTTCCTGGTCTTAGAGGAAAAGCTTTCAATTTTTCACAATTGAGTATGATTTAGGTGTGATCTTGTCATACAGGGCCTTTATTATGTTGAGATAGGTACCTTCAAGGCTTAACTTGTTAAGTCTTTTTCTCATGAACAGATGTGGAAATGATTTTTCTGTGTCTATTGAGATGATGTGATTCTTTCCTTCATTTTATTAAATGTGTTATTGATTGATTTCCTCATGACAAACCACCCTTGTATCTCATGGGTAAAATTCACATTCTCAAGGTGAATGAGCCTTTAAATGTGATACTGGATTTGACTTGGCAATATTTTCTTGAAAATTTTTGCCTCTATATTTACCAGACATATTGGCATGTTTTCTTTTCTAGTACTGTCCTTATCTATCCAGCTTTGGTATCAGATAATGTTGACCTAGTAAAGAGTTTGAGAGTGTTCCCTCCCCTTCGATTTTGGGAAGAGTTTGAGGACTGACGTTAAGTGTTTTTAAAATGTTTGATAAAATTCACCAGTGAAGCTGTCTAGCCTGGGATTTTCTTTGTTGGCAGATTTTTTATTACTGATTCAATATCCTTACTAATAATTGATCTATTTAGATTTTCTATTTCTTCCTGAATAAGTCTTGGGAGGTTGTATATTTCTAAGAATTTTTACATTTCTTCTAGGGTATCCAGTTTGTTGGTGTATAGTTGTTCATCGTAGCTCTTGTGAGCTTTTGGATTTCTGTGGTATCAGTTATAATATCTCCTTTTTCATTCATAATTTTGTTGATTTGATCCTCTCTTCTTTTTTTCTTAGTTATTTTACCTAAGGGTTTGTCAATTTTATTTTATCTTTTCAAAGAAATGGGTCTTCGTTTGGTGAATCTTTCCTATTGTTTTTCTGTTTTCTACTTCATTTACTTTTGCTCTATATCTTTTTGTTTTTATGATTTCCTTCCTTTTGTTACCTGGGTTCAGTTTGTTCTCGTTCTAGTTCCTTAAGACATAGAGTTAGGTTATTTATTCGGGATCTTTCTTCCTTCTTTATATGGATGTTTATGGATATAAATTTCCCCTCAGAACTATTACAGCATCTCATAAGTTCTCATATATTGTGTTTCCTTGTTCATATATCACAACAAACTTATTACCCCTTGAATATCTTTTTTTGATCCATTGGTTGTACAGGAGAGTGTTTAGTTTCCTTATGAGCTTTCCAGTTTTCCTCATGTTGTTGAGTTTTAGTTTCAGCCATTGTGTTCAGAGGTGATATGTGGTATCATTAAAATCTACCTGAAATCACTAACTTGTTTTATGGCCTGACATATGACCTTTACAACATATTTGATGTGTACTTAAGAAGAATATTTATTCCACTGTTTTCAGATAGCATGTTTTGTAAATATTTTTTAAGTTCCTTTGGACTACAGTATTCTCTGCTGTGTCCCTATTGATTCTCTGTCGGATCTATCCGTTGTTGAGAATGGTGTATTAAATTCTCCAATTATTATTGTCTTGTTTACTTTTATTTTTACATCTGTTAGTTTTTGTTTATGTACTTAATGCTCTGATGTTGAGCACATATATATTTATAATTGTTATAGCTTACTGATGGATAGACCCCCTTATAATTATATTATGACTATCTCTTTTTTAAATTAATTAATTAACATTATTTTTTAAAATTTTTTATTAAGGTATAATTGATATACACTCTTGTGAAGGTTTCACATGAAAAAACCAATCTGGTTACTACATTTACCCATATTATCAAGTCCCCACCCATACCTCAATGCAGTCACTGTCCATCAGAGTAGTAAAATGCCACAGATTCACTGTTTGCCTTCTCTGTGCTACAATGTTTTCCCAGTGAACCCCACACCATGTGTACTAAGCATAAAACCCCTCAATCCTCTTCCCCAACCTCCCCACCTACCTTCCCACAGCCATCCCCTTTGGTAACCATTAGTCACTTCTTGGAGTCTGTGAGTCTCCTGCTATTTTGTTCCTTCAGTTTTGCTTCATTGTTATACTCCACAAATGAGGGAAATCATTTGGCACTTGTCTTTCTTCGCCTGGCTTATTTCACTGTGCATAATATCCTCCAGCTCCATCCATGTTGTTGCAAATGGTAGGATTTATTTCTTTCTTATGGCTGAATAGTATTCCATTGTGTATATGTAGCACATCTTCTTTATCCATTCATCTACTGATGGACACTTAGGTTGCTTCCATATCTTGGCTATTGTAGATAGTGCTGTGCTAAACATAGGGGTGAATTGTCTTTTTGAATCTGAGAAGTTATATTCTTTGGGTAAATTCCAGGGAGTGGGATTCCCGGGTCAAATGATATTTCTATTTTTAGTTTTTTGAGGAACCTCCATATTGCTTTCCACATGGTTGAACTAGCTTCCATTCCCACCAGCAATGTAGGAGGGTTCCCTTTTCTCCGCATCCTCACCAGCATTTGTTGTTCTTAGTCTTGTCAATGCTGGCCATCCTTACTGATGTGAGGTGATATCTCATTGTGGTTTTAATTTGCATTTCCCTGATGATTAGTGATGTGGAGCATCTTTTCATGTGTCTATTGGCCATCTGAATTTCCTCTTTGGAGAATTTTCTCTTCATATCCTCTGCCCATAGTTTAATTAAGTTATTTGCTTTTTGGATGTTGAGGCGTGTGAGTTCTTTATATATTTTGGATGTTAACCCCTTGTCAGATATGTCATTTACAAATATATTCTCCCATACTGTAGGATGCCTTTTTGTTCTGTTGATGGTGTCCTTGGCTGTACAGAAACTTTTTACTTTGATGTAGTCCCATGTGTTCATTTTTGCTTTTGTTTCCCTTGCTCAAGGAGATGCATTCAGGAATAAGTTGCTCAGGCTTATATTCAGGAGATTTTTGCCTATGTTGTCTTTTAAGAGTTTTATGGTTTCACGACTTACATTCAGGTCTTTGATCCATTTTGAGTTTACTTTTGTATATGGGGTTAAACAATAATCCAGTTCCATTCTCTTGCATGTTGCTGTCCAGTTTTGCCAACACCAGCTGTTGAAGAGGCTGTCGTTTCCCCATTGTATGTCCATAGCTCCGGTATCATATATTAATTGACCATATATGGTTGGGTTTATATCAGGGCTCTCTAGTCTGTTCCATTGGTCTATGGGTCTGTTCTTGTGCCAGTACCAAATTGTCTTTATTACTGTGGCTTTGTAGTAGAGCTTGAAGTTGGAGAGGATAATCTTCCAGCTTTATTCTTTCTTCTCAGCATTGCTTTGGCTATTCTGGGTCTTTTGTGGTTCCATATGAATTTTAGAACAATTTGCTTTAGTCCATTGAAGAATGCTGTTGGTATTTTGATAAGAATTTCATTGATCTGTAGATTGCTTTAGGCAGGAGGGCCATTTTGACAATATTAATTCTTCCTATCCATGAGCATGGGATGTGTTTCCATTTATTGGTATCTTCTTTAATTTCTCTCATGAGTCTCTTGTAGTTTTCAGAGTATATGTCTTTCACTTCCTTGGTTAGGTTTATTCCTAAGTATTTTATTCTTTTTGATGCAACTGTGAAAGGAATTGTTTTCCTGATTTCTCGTTCTGCTAGTTCATTGTTAGTGTATAGGAATACCACAGATTTCTGTGTATTAATTTTGTATCCCGCAACTTTGCTGAATTCAGATATTAGATCTAGTAGTTTTGAGTGGGTTCTTTAGGGTTTTTATGTACAATATCATGTCATCTGCAAACAGGGACAGTTTAACTTCTTCCTTGCCAGTCTGGACACATTTATTTCTTTGTGTTGTCTGATTGTCGTGGCTAGGACCTCCAGTACTATGTTAAATAAAAGTGGGGAGAGTGGGCATCCTTGTCTTTTTCCTGATCTTAAAGGAAATGCTTTCAGCTTCTCGCTGTTAAGTATAATGTTGACTGTGGGTTTCTCATATATAGCCTTTATTATGTTGAGGTACTTGGCCTCTGTACCCATTTTATTGAGAGTTTTTATCATGAATGGATGTTGAATTTTGTCAAATGCTTTTTCAGCATCTGTGGAGATGATCATGTGGTTTTTGTCCTTCTTTTTATTGATGTTGATGGATTTTTGAATGTTGTACCATCCTTGCATCCTTGGAATAAATCCTACTTGATCATGATGGATGATCTCTTTGATGTATTTTTGAATTCAGTTTGCTAATATTTTGTTGAGTATTTTTGCATCTATGTTCATCAAGGATATTGGTCTGTAATTTTCTTTTTTGTGTGTTGTCTTTGCCTTGTTTTGGTATTGGAGTGATGCTGGCCTCATAGAATGAGTTTGGAAGTATTCCCTCTTCTTCTATTCTGGAAAGCTTTAAGGAGGATGGGTATTATGTCTTCCCTAACTGTTTGATAAAATTCACCAGTGAAGCCATCTGGTCCAGGTATTTTGTTCTTAGGTAGGTTTTTGATTACCAGTTCAATTTCTTTGCTGGTAATTGATCTGTTCAGATTTTCTGTTTTTTCTGGGTCAGCCTTGGAAGATTGTATTTTTCTTGAAAGTAGACCATTTCTTCTAGGTTATCCAGTTTGTGACCATATAATTTTTCATAGTATTCTCTAATAATTCTTTGTATTTCTGTGTTGTCCGTGATGATTTTTGCTTCTCATTTCTGATATTGTTTATGTGTGTAGACTCTCTTATTTTCTTCATAAGTCTGGCTAGGCCTTTATCTATTTTGTTTATTTTCTAGAAGAACCAGCTCTTGCTTTCATTGATTCTTTCTATTGTTTTATTCTCGATTTTATTTTTTTCTTCTCTGACTTTCCTTCTATTGACTTTGGGCCTCATTTGTTCTTCTTTTTCTAGTTTCGTTAGTTGTGAGTTTAGACTATTCATATGGGATTGTTCTTTCCTGAGTAGGCCTGTATTGCAATATACTTTCCTCTTAGCATGGCCTTCACTGTGTATGACTGTCTCTTTTTACCATTTTTTGTTTAAAGTCAATTTTCTGTGATATAAGTACCTTATAATTTTTATTTTGGTTATTATTTGCTTTAAATGTCTTTTTTTCTTTTTTATTGAAGAATAGTTGGTACATAATATTATATTGGTTTCAGATATACAACATAGTGTTTGTACACATTACTCATTCCTCCCCCCACTAGTGCAGTTACTATCTGTCAACATAAAAAGGTGATACAGAACCACTGGCTGTATTCTCCATGCTGCCCTACCTTCTCCATGACCAACATATGTTATTAATGTGTTTTTTGTGCCCCTTTATTCACCTCACTCTCCCTATCCACCCACCCCAAGAACCACCATTTACTCCTCAGTGTCTATGAGTCTTTTGCAATTTTCTTCCTTTTGTTTTCTTTTGTTTTTGTATTCCAAAAATAAATTAAGTCATATGGTATTTGTCTTTCTTCACATGGCTTATTTCACTTAGCATAATACCCTTAGGGTCCACCTATGTTTTCCCAAAAAGCAGGATTTCTTTCTTTTTTTATGGCTGAATAATATTCCATTGTGAATATGTACCACATCTTCTTTAACCATTCATTTATTGATGTACACTTTAGTTGCTTCTATATCTTGGCTATATATTTATATATCCATGTAAATAGTGCAGCAGTAAACACAGGGGTGCATATATCTTTTTGAATCAGAGATTTTATTTTCTTTGGGTAAATTCTTAGAAGTGGAATTACTGGGTTATATGGTATTTCTATTTTTAGGTTTTTGAAGAACTTCCATACTGCTTTCCACAGTGGCTGCGTCAATTTAAATTCCCACCAACAGTGTAGGAGCGTTACCTTCCCTCATATCACACCAACACTTGTTATTTCTTGTCTTTTTGATATTAGCTATTCTGACTGGTGTGAGGTGATATCTCATTGTGGTTTGATTTGTATTCCCCTGATGATTAATGATGTGGAGCATCTTCATATGCATGTTAGCCATCTGTATTTCTTCTACAGAAAAATGTCTATTCTGGTTCTCCACCCATTTTTTAACTGGGTTATTTGTTTTTGGTATTAATTGTATGTGAGTTTGTATATTTTTGAATATTAACACTTCAGATAAATCATTTACAAATATATTCTCCTATACTGTTTTTGTTCTGTTGATGGTGTCCTTTGCTGTACAAAAGCTTTATAGTTTGGTATAGTCCCACTTGTTAATTTTTTATTTTGTTTCCCTTGCCCAGGGAAATGTGTCAAGAAAAAAGTTGTTCATGCTTATGTTTAGGAGATTTTTGCCCATTTTCTTCTAAGAATTTTGTGGTTTCATGTTTGGTCTTTTATCCATTTTGAGTTTACTTTTCTGTATGGAGTTAGACAATAATCCAGTTTCATTCTCTTGTATGTAGCTCTCCAATTTTCCCAGTACCACTTATTGAAGAGGCTGTCTTTTCCCCATTATATATTCATGACTCCTTTATCATATATTTGTTGACCATATATGCATAGGTTTGTATCTGGGCTCATTATTCTGGTCCATTGATGAGTCTGCTCTTGTGCCACTACCATACTGTTTTGATTACTGTACTTCATAGTATAGGTTAAAGTTAGGATGCATAATAACCCCAGCTTTGTTCTTCTTTCTCAGGATTGCTTTGTCTATTCAAAGTCTTTTGTGGTTCCATATACATTTTAGGATTATTTGTTCTAGTTCATTGAAAAACCTCATTTCGACCGCATTGAATCTTTGAATTGTTTTGGACAAGATGGCCATTTTGACAATATTAATTCTTACTATCCATGAGCATGGTATAGATATCCATTTATTGGTGTCTTCTTTAATTTCTCTCAAGAGTGTCTTGTAGTTTTCAGGGTATAGGTCTTCACTTTCTTGGTTAGGTTTATTCCTAGGTATTTTATTCTTTTTGATACAATTGTAAATAGAGTTGTTTTCCTGATTTCTCTTCTGCTAGTTCATTGTTAGTATATAGAAATGCAACAGATTTCTGTGTATTAATTTTGTCTCCTGCAACTTTGATTAATTCAGTTATTAATTCTAATTTTTTTGTGGAGTATTTAGGGTTTTCTATATGTAGTACCATGTCATCTGCAAATAGTGACAGTTTAGCTTCTTTCTTAACAATTGTAATAACTTTTATCTCTTTATCTTGTCTGATTGCCATGGCTGGGACTTCCAGTACTATGTTGAATAAAAGTGAAATGAGTGGACATCCTTATTGTGTCTGATTTGGAAGAAAAGCTTTCGGCTTTTCACCACTGAGAATGTTAGCTGTTGGTTTGTCATATGTGGCCTTTATTGTGTTGAGGCATGTTCCCTCTATACACATGTTGTTGAAAATTTTTATCATGAATGGATGGTGAATTTTGTTAAGTGCTTTCTCGGCATCTATTGAGATGATCATATAGTTTTTATCCTGTTTTTAATATGGTGTAACATATTGACTTATGAATATTGTACCATCCTTGCATCCCTGGTATAAATCCCACTTTGTTGTAATGGTTGATCCTTTTGATATAGTTTTGAATTCAGTTTGCTAAAATTTTGTTGAGGGTTTTTGCATCTATGTTCATCAGGGATATTGGTCTATAATTTTCTTTTTCTGTAGTATCTTTGTGTGCTTTTGGTATTTTCCATGTGGGCTTGCCAAAATGTGTATCCTGCTACTTTGGGGTGGGATATTCTGTACATATCTGTTAAGTGCCTCTGATCTAATGTGTTGTTCAGAGCCTCTGTTTCCTTATTTGTTTTCTGTCTGGATTATCTGTCCATTGAGGTAAGTGGTCTGTTAAAGTCTCCTAAAATAATTGAATTGCAGTCTGTTTCTGCTTTTAGTTCTGTTAGCATTTTGTTCACATATTTATTTGCTCCTATAATGGATACACAGATATTTATAATTATTGTTTCTCTTCTTGGACTGATCCCTTTATTATTTTGTCATGTCCTTTGTTTCGTTACTTTTTTTTTTCTAAAATCTATTTTGTCTGATGTAAGTACTACTACTCCTGCTTTTTTCTCCCTATTATTTGCATGAAATATTTTTTTCCGTCCCCATATATGCTGTTAGGCCTGAAATGGTCTCTTGTAGGTATCATATAGATGGACCTTGTTTCTTTATCCATTCTTCCACCATATATCTTCTGATTGCTGCATCAGTCCATTTATATTTAAGGTAGTTACTGGTAAGTATGCATTTCTTGCCATTTCATTAATTGATTTTAGTTGTTTTTGTAGTTCCTTTGTGTTCTTTTCTTCCTTTCTTATGCTCTACTGTTGTTATTTAATGGTTTTCCTTAGTGCTGTTAATGGAATTAAAACATTTTTTGTGTATCTTTTATAGGCTTTAGGGTTGTGGTTACTATAAGATTCATAGATGGCTTCCTAAATATATAACCATCTATACTAAATTGATGGTCATACTATTTCAAACACAATCTAAAAAATACATATTTTTATTCTTCCTCCATACTTTATGTATTAGATGTCATAATCAGCATTTTTTTGTGTTCCCCTTGACTGATTTTTGTGTGTAGGTGATTTTACTATTTTTTTTAACTTCATACTTGCGTAGTAAGTAATTGGTCTAGTACATTAAATGTGTGTTTATTTTAACTGATGAAAAATATTTAGAATTAGGAACATTTCCATCTGCAGAAGTCCCTATAACATATCCTCTAAGACCAGTTTAGTAGTGGTGAATTCTTTTAACTTTTATTTATATGGGAAACTTTTAATATGTCCTTCAATTCTGAATGTTAACCTTGCTTGGTAGAGGATTCTTGGCTGAAGTTTCTTCTGTTCCAATACATTAAATAATTCAAGTCATTCCCTTCTGGCCTGTAAATTGCTTCTCAGAAATCTGATGACAGCCTTAGGAGTTTTCCCTTTTATGTAACTGTCTATCTTTTTCTGGCTGCTTTCAGTGCTCCCTCTTTATACTTAATCTTTGCCATTTTGATTATTATATGTTTTGGTGTTGTCTTCCTGGAGTTGCTTTTGTTAGGGGCTCTCTGCACTTCCAGGATCTGGGTATCCATTTCCTTCCTCAGATTGGGTATGTTTTCAGCAACTATTTCTTCCAAGAGACTTTTTACTCCTTTGTCTTTATGTTCTCCTTCTGGGACCCCTGTTATGCAAATATTGTTTCATTTGGAGTTGTGACACAGCTCTCTTAGCATCATCTCATTCTGAGATTCTTTTTTCTCTCTGTTCCTCAGCTTCATTGTTTTCCATTTTCTAATTTCTATTACATTGTCTCTTGTACTTATAGAAATCTATTATTCATTCCCTCCATTGTATTTTTCATTTCTGTTACTGTATACCTCAGCTCTGCAAGGATCTTTTTCAAATCTTCTCTCTCTTTGTAGAAGTTCTGAGATTATCAATTCTTTTCCAAAGGTCAGTGAGCATATTTATGACTATTATTTTGAACTCACTATCAAGATTGGTGATCTCAGTTTCATTTAGCCCTCTTTCTTGTGTCTTATCTTATTCTTTTATTTGGCACACATTCCTCTGTAGTCTCATTTTGTCTGGGTTTCTCTGTTTCTTCCTTTGTATTAGATAGATCCACATGCTTCCTTGTCTAGAGAGTAATGGCTTTTAGCCTTTGGTGCCCAGAAGCTCAAGACTCTTTGCTCAGCAGAGCCTGGTTCTTCTTTGGGGTGGAATCTCAGTTTCTATTGATAGGCTTTGGGCTGGACTACATTTTGGCCTGCCTTCTGGCAGTGGTGGATCTTAGTCTGCTGTGGCTGTCAGCTCACCTCAGCATGCCACTTGTGAGCCAGGCAGCAGCACTTTGGCCTGGAATGTTGTGGGTCAGGCTACCCTCTGTCTGTGAGGCAGCAATGGCAGCACTTCTGGGCCAGCCGGGTGGGTAAAGTAGGTGCACAGGTGAGCACAAAGTTGGGTTGATCACCAGCAAGGGGGAAGGAGCATTTGGTGCTGGCTTCTGCAGGCACCTTGTAGTTGGGCTGTGAGAGAGCTGGGAAAGCTCGAAAGCCTCCCACCACATTCCAGTCAGCAAACTCTGACTCCTGGTGGGCTGAGTGGGCCAGCAGATGTACTGGGAAGTGCCTTAGGACTGAGCCATCAATGAGGGGAATGGAGTGTTTGGCGCTGGCTCCAATGATCCCCCAACCAGTTGGCCTGAGGGAGAGTTGGGGAAGCATTGTTCACTTACTCTTTCTCCTCTGGAGAGAGCCCCTTGAACTCTTGCCCTTCTGGCATACTTCTGCTAGTAAAGCTTTCAAACTGCCACCTTTGTGTTGGGTCTCAGTGAGACCAATGGAGTTTGCCTGTCCTCCACTAATAACAGGAGTCAGCCTCCCAGAGGACTCCGTCTCTCTCTGGTGTCCAGTCCCAGTGCAAATACAATTGCACCAAAGTCACCAAAGCCCAATGCAACATGGACTTGTGTCCCCAGAGCAGATCTCCAGGATCATGTGTGCAGATTTCCTGAGCACTTATCCCCTCTATGCTCTATTTCTCTCCCTCCTGCTTATGGGCTGGGATGAAAGAAGGACTTGGGTCTCAATCAATCATGGCTCTGCCACTTTACCCCTCTCTATGTAGACTTCTCTCCTTCACCAAGTGTAGATGGTCTGTTCTGCAGTCTTCAGGTCATTTTCAGGGTTAGTTGTGTTTGCTGTAGTTGCTTCCTTGATGTGTATGTGGGATGAGGTTTCCATCTTGCCTTCCTATTCCACCATCTTTTCCCTCCAAAAGCCATATCATTGTCTATCCCTTTTTCATCCATACTTATCTATATATCATTAAGTCTAAAGTGAATCTCTTGTAGGCAGCATAATGTTAGAACTTGTTTTTTAATACATTCAGCATATTTAAGTTTTTAAATTGAGAATTTAATCCTTTTACATTTAAAGTAATTATACTGATAGGTAATAACTTATCATATCCATTTTGTTGATTGTTTTCTGGTTTTTATGAGAACCATTATTTATTTTCCGCATACTGCTATCTTTTACATGTTTTGATGTCATTTAGTGTCAGTATTCTTTGACATATTTGTTATGCTATTTTTTAGAATTGCTACTGTTACCGCCTTTGTAGTTTTCATGAGGCTTTCACAAAATATATTAAAATTAGAAGACCATATTTTATGCTAATAACTTCAATAGAATTCCTAAACTCTACACATTTACTTCTGCTCACATTTTAGGTAGTACTGTGATAATTTACTCAATTTTATATTGTATAACTAGTAATAGTTTATTGTAGTTATGGTTATTTTTTTAATTTGTTTATTCATTTCATTAAAAAATTTATTGGGGTACATACAATAAAATGTTTTTATTGAGGTATATACAATAAATGTCAGTGTACAGATCAATATAGTTTGATATGTGTATATACTAATGTAACCATCACCCAGATCAAGATATCTAACATCCTCTCTAATTTTTTTTCCCCTTCACCTATTTCACCCATCTCTCTACCTCCCCTCCCCTACGGCAACCACCAGTCTGTTCTCTGTGTCTATGAGTCCATTTCTATTTTATATGTTAATTCTTTTCATTTTTTTTAGAACCCACATATAAGTGAAATCATATGGTATTTCTTTGTCTGACTTTTACTTAGCAGAATACTCCCTAGGTCCGTCCATGTTGTTACAAATGACAATATTTCGTTCCTGTTTATGGCCAAGTAATATTCGATTCTGTCTTTGTACCACATCTTTTTTATCCATTCATCTATGGATGGACATTTAGGTTGCTTCCATGTTTTGGCTCTTGTTAATAATGCTGTGATAAATATAAGAGTGCATATACCTTTTTAAATTAATGATTTTGTTTTTTTCAGGTAAATTTCCAGAAGTAGAATTGCTAGGTCATATGGCATTTCTATTTTTAGTTTTTTTGAGAAATCTCCATACTGCTTTCCACAGTGGCTACACTACTTTACATTCTCGCCAGCAGTGTACAAGGGTTTCCTTTTCTCCACATCCTTGACAACACTTGTTATTTTTTGTCTTGCTGAGATTATTCACGATGACCGTTGTGAGGTGATATATCATTCAGTTTTGATTTACATTTCCCTGATGATTAATGATGTTGAGAATCCTTTCATTCAGCTGATGGCATTCTGTATGTCTTCTTTGGAAAAATCTATTCAGGGCCACTGCACCTTTTTAAATTGGGTTGTTTGTGTTTTGTTGTTGAGTTGTATGAGCTTTATATATTTTGGGTACTAGCCCGTCTCAGATATATCATTTGCAAATATATCCTCCCTTGTCTGGGGAGACATTTCAAGAGAAAAAATTACTAATATCAATGCTGAGGGTATACTGCCTACATTTTCTTCTAGTTTTATGGTTTTAAGTCTGTCTTATATTTAGGTGTTAATCCATTTTTAGTTTATTTCTGCATATGGTGTAAGACAATTATTCAGTTTCATTCTTTTCCATGTAGCAATCCACTTTTCCCAACACCATTTGTTAAAGAGACTATTTTTTCCTCTCTGTATATTCTTGTCTCCTTTATCATTACTTGTTAATTGACCATAGAATATAAGTGGGTTTATTTCTGCACTCTTTATTCTGTTCCATTGATCTATGTATCTGTTCCTGTGTCTGTATCATACTGTTTTGATAACTGTAACTTTGTAGCATAGGTTTAAATTAGGGAAGATGATATCCCCAGCTTTGTTGTTCTTTCTCAAGATTGCTTTGAATATTTGGGGTCTTTTGGGTTCCATACAAATTTTAGGATCATTTGCTCTAGTTCAGTGAAAAATGCCATTGGCATATTAATAGGGATTGCTTTGAATCTGTAGATTTCTTTGGGTAGTATGACCATCCTTTTTTAAAGAAAACTTTATAGAATTATGAGTGAATTATAACCACAATTATTATATTGCAGAATCTAACTTTGGCTATATACAATGAGTTTAATGATACCTTTTTATGTTTTTATGACATTAATTAATGTCCTCTTACTTCCACTCAAATAGCAACTTTTAGCATTTCTTGTAAGGTAGGTTTAGTGGTAATGAACACCTCAGCTTTTGTTTTTATTTGGAAAGTCTTTGTCCCTCCTTCATTCTAAAGGACAGCATTGCTGGGTATGAAATTCTAGGTTGATATTTCTTTTCTTTAAATATTTTGAATATGTCATTCCTTTCTCTGTGGCCTGAAAAGTTTCTGCTGAGAAATCTACTGATAATCTTATGGGGCTTCCTTTTTATGTGACTTCTTTCCTCTTGCTGGTTTAAAAATGATTCTACTTTGGCAAATTAATTATAATGTGTCTCAATATAAACCTAGTCAAATTCCCTTTACATGGGGTTCCCTTGAGTCTCATGGATCTGGAGATCCATTTCTCTTCCCAGGTTTGGGAAGTTTTCAGTCATTTTTGCTTTAAATATACTTTTTTTCCTTTTCTTTTCTCCCTCTGGTATTCCAATAGTACAAATATTATTTCTTCTCATATGTCCCATTAGTCCCTTGAGCTTTCTTAATTCTTTTTCATTCTTTTTTTTTCTCTGTTTTTCTGACTGAATAATTCCAAATGCCTTATTCTTCATGTTGTTGATTCTTTCTTCTGCATGGTCATGTCTGATTTTGTAACTCTCTATTGAATTCTTCAATTCATCTTGTATTTTTCAACTACAGGATTTTTGTTTTTGATCATTTCTATTACTTTATCAAACTTCTCAATTTATTCATCCATTTTTTTCCTAATTTCATTTAGTGTGTTCTCGCAGTTTGTTAAACTTCCTTAAGAGGATTATTCTGAAATCTTTCTCCAACCGTTTATAGATTCCATTTCTTTATGATCAGTTATTGGTGTTTTGTTAGTTTCCTTTGGTGATGTCAAATTTACCTAATATTTTATTATCCTTGATTCCTTATATTGACATCCATGCATTTGAGTAGTCAGGCCCCACTTCCTCCTCCTGACTTCACAGGTTTTATCAGAGACAGTTTTTCACCAGTTTGCATAATTTGGGTTTGGACTTCTCTATATTAATGTCTTTGTGCAAGTGGGTTTACAATTATGGTCTATTTGGGGACAGGGCAACTGTTTGACCTCTGAGGTCAGGTATGGGAGGATGTGCCATTGCTGAGAGGAGTTGGGTAGGACTGCTGGCTTGGTTTCCACCCAGGTAAGTCTGTAGGATTGGCCTGCATTTTTCTGGATTCTCTGGTTAGGCTTACTAGCTAATTGAGATTGGGTACATATTTTGTAGCCAATGGGGTATACATGAGCTTCCATGCCCTACCAGAGAAGGAGAACAGGACCTGGGGCCTGTACATGTCATTGTTTGGAGACACTAATCAGGCAATACTGTTCATTGATTTCCTTGTTCTAGTGAAGCCACCAGTGTTTCTGTGCAGATGGGGAAAGCTACAGGCTGTGGTCTCTGATCTGGTCCATGATAGGCAGGACTGTTAGAAGGGCTACACAACTTCCCATGTGCTCTGCTTTGTTTACTGATCAGGCAGGCTGAGGGCTATATTCTACAGCAAGTAGGGCTAAAAATTAGCTTCCCTTCTGTCAGCCAGATGATGCTAGTTTCAGCATGCATCTGGCAAACAACTGAGTCAGTTGTGAATTAAAAAACCAGCACTCTTTGTCCAGCCAAGCCAGTTCTCAGGGAAATTTTTCATAAGGGTCCCTAGCCTATAAGAGGCCTTTGTCATCACAACCTGCATTGTCTTGCACAGGGGAAAAAGCAACTCAAGTTGGGAAAGTTCTTGTCTTAACTCAAGCTGACCTACAGAGCAAGTGACTTTGTTCTGCCTGCCAGTCTCTCAGTTCGAGTGTTGCTGGATTACACAGCTTCTAGTTATTCTCATCAGCCCTTACAGTTAAATATGGCCCAGAGTCACAGCGGGTGGGACGATGTGTCAGCTCATTTTCCTGAGCAGGACAGGGGGAGGCCTCTCCAGGCAATTTTCAATTTTTTTCAAGAAGGTTTTCAAGTCAAGTGGAGTATATGACCCACCCTCAACCTGGCTATGAATTAATCCCCCTGCCTGGGTGTAGCAGGTGACCACTCCATCTCTGGTACTGGTTTTACTTTAGGGGCAATCGGCTCCATCTACCTACCATTGTTCAAGCATTGCTGGGCAACAGTTTCCAAGAGCTCTCACTATCCCCTTTAGCCAAATGGAACTAGGAGACACTCTCCCCAGCAGGTGGGGCTATGACTCAGCTCCTTGCCTGGGTATGGGCAAACCAGGCATTAGGTTCTACTTCTCATTCAAGGACCTGAATCAGACAGACCTTCACCCCATGAATCCCCTAGTCACAGTGTGTTGCTGATTTGATTCTGCAGATGAACAGAGCCACTGGTAGGAATTACTCCTTAGGCACTGCAGATAGGAATGCCAAGACCCATGTAGCAATGCAGCCAGGGGGTAGCTGCTCCTCTTACCCTTCTAATACAGCCTGTCTTGGTCTCTGTGGAACAGAGGGTGCATTGGCCCCACCCCCACATTTTAGGATTCTCGAGTTGTATTTTGTTCATGAATAGTTGATGATGGCTTCTAAAGATAAACTAATGGTGGTTTCCTCACATCTTCAACTTGTCAATCTTGATACCTACGCTGAGCTCATCTGGAGGCTTTAGACATGGGTACTTTGTTATGGTGATTTTTTCTAAGCCAGTTTCTCTGTTGCTGTCCTTGGCTCCTCTACCTGTGGTGCTCCAACTGTGTCACTGTCAGGACGAGCAGCTGCAGACCCAGGTTCCTGCCCAGCTGCCCTCTCACTGCCCCTTCCCAGTTCCATTCTAGCTCTGTGAATACTCTTTCCTATTGCTCCCTTTTCCTACCAGAGATGATCATCATTTTCTTTGTCTGTCTTTTTATTGTTTGTTATAGGGAAGAGAACCAGAGACTAGATGGGGCTTTCCTTTTGTCTGGTTCTATGTCTCGAGATCTTGACTTTGTGACCAGTGAGAACATTTTCACTGGTCTCTGTCAGCCAGAAGATGCTAGTTTCAGCATGCTTCTGGCAGACAACTGAGTCAGCTCTGGATGAAAAAACCAGCACTCTTTGTCCAACCAAGCCAGTTCTCAGGGAAGTTTGTCATAAGGGTCCCTAGCCTATAACAGGCCTTTGTCATCACAACCTGCACTCTCTTCTTAGTGCTGGAAAAGTCCCATTCTAGGAGCATCTGCCCAGTGTCACAGATTAGCATGTTTATGACTGGTTGGAGATGCATTTTGGGTATCTAGTTAAGCGTTAAAATCTTATTGGTTTGGATTGCCACTGAGATTAATATAAGATCCTTTTATCAGTGGCCAATGATGGATCCTTTAAATTGGTAACTTCTATATTTGAAAAAAAAATTAGCGCTCACCCTAAACAACTGTCTTACTTGTCCTTATGGAAAAATTAAATTAAAAAGAGTATACAAAGGAGTAGGGTGGATAGCCTGAGGGACTTCCTTAGCAAGATGAAAAGCTCTTTTTGCTTTCACTTAGAGAACATCTTCCCAAATTCAGAAGGGCCCTTAATTGGCTGCTAAGGAATGTTCTTTACACCCATGATTATACTGTAGTTATCAGACAAGTGACATGGCCCCCTGGAGAAAAATCCCTGACAGAGGAAATAAATGATGAAAATTTTTCCAAGTCCTTCATACACATGATCAGGAAATGTATCAGCTGGAGACCAATGATCAGGGGCTGATAGAGGTATCAGAAGGGGCTTTTTCCCCTTACAGTGAATTGGTCCTTAGGTTGACTTTGTACACTCAGAAAAAGGAGAGTATTCAAAGTCCTTTTTGAATGCTCTGTACAGGGTTTACAAAGGCATACTGCATTAAACTCTGTAGCTCTAGAACATAGAAATCTTTTGATTGATTTCCATTTTAGTTGGAAGTCTTCTTGACAAAAAGAAGCAAATTGAAAATAATTGAAGTTAGAAGGGTGGGTCAGGCTTTTGATATCATTCAGACTAGAAACCAGTTATTTGAAAAATGTAAAACTACTGCCTTTGCATTACAAATTTTTACAAAATAAAAAGTGATTTAGAAGCAATTCAAAGCTCACCTATCCTTTTACCCATCCACAAACCTTCCCTATTCGTCTCAATATTTGTAGATACTATAAAGGATCAGGACATTGGAAACAGAATTAGCCTACACTTAAGGTGGAAAAAATTAAATACTAATTATTCTAGACCTCTGATAATAGGAAAATATATCCAAAAACTCCTAGAAGAAAACTTGGATACATTCTTTGTGCCTGAATGAGGTAGATTGTTCTACCTGACCTTCTCTAGGGCCTAAAAGCCATTTCCTTCTAACACAAACTTTAGTGAAGTGATTCTTATCAGGAAAAAAAACTATTTGGAAATTGGCCTAATGAAAAACCTTCTTTCTTCACAACTATTAGAAACAAAGCTTTAGCCACCTGAGCAGGTAAACTCTCAGAAACACAATTTGGATTCAAGTTTTATTTATAAACTAGTGAGTTTCATGTTATTGTACCTGATTCATGGCTAACATTTTAGAATGATGCCTAAAGTGTCTCTGTGTCTATTTGTATGATTGTGTTTGTCTATATATGTATGTTATATATGTGATATATTTGTACCTGCATATGGTATTGCAAAAAATTTAAAAAAGACTTCTACTAAATTGGCTTAAATGTAAGTATTTATCAAATTAACTATTTCTAAACCCAGAAATATAGAAACTAACCCAAATGGTTTAGGTTAATGGGATCAAAATATCTTTGGTAAATAAAGCTTGTTTCTTTAAAATAGGCACATCTTCATAGTTATTGGCATTAAATGTAATGTACCATATAACTTTTATTCTATCTGGGTTAACTAGGTAAATTATTTCATTTTATCTGTTAAAAAATTTTTCAGCAAGAAAAATAGCATAGGTTGATGACTGACTTTGTCTCATGAAGTTTTCATGAGTAGTAAAAATGTATTATTTGGGAGTAAGTGATTTTGATACATGTAAGGATGATAAGAGTTTTTATGTGAACTCATCAGCAATGGTTATGTTTTATTGTATGTCTACTTGGAAATAGTGTGCTAAATCTCTTTGGTAACTTGGAACTTTAAATAAGGTAAAATATTGAAATGTTAATTACTGAACATAGGTTTGGCTTTTTATAGTAGAGGAACTGAAAATATTTGGGTATGTTAGTAAACATGCCTTGTGCCACAATGAAAGATTATACTAAGTAGAAGCATATGTTTCTAAAAATTATGAAATATATTCATATGTTTGCCAATATAGAGAATTCTAGTGTAATACTTCACAATTGCGTACTTCTTACGTTTTAACAGTTAATAATTGTAGTAATAATTAAAACTGCTAGAAACAATAAGGGAAGTAACTCTATGTAAGGTAAATCAGATGTGTTTTTGAGTACAAGAAGGTGTAAGATGTGGTGATACATTTTTGTAAAGGGAAATGAACATAATTTTGTACTAAAACTGGTTATTTCAGAATGGGAAAGAGAACAATGGACAAACTAAATGGATAGAAATTTATCCATTGATATGCCTCATTATACTGAAGGGGGAGAGACAGAATTTACTTTGTGTGATCAAGATGGTTAAAACTGAATGGACCTATTATAATCATCCTAAAAATAATCTTTAATATTAATGATGCACTTATGTAAAATTAGAGCTTAATTTTCTTTCATCTGTTAAAAGGACAGTTTTCGTAGAATATTGGTCTGCTCCTGATTTGAAATTATGAAAGGTTTTTCTTTCCTTTTTAAGATTTACCAAGATTTTTCTTTTTATCATAATAATTTCCTGTGCTTTGATTACCAAAGAAAACTGAGTCCTAAGGGGAGAGTTTTACTAATGAATATGTAATCTTTGTATTTGCATTTGAAATCTTTTATTGTCACTTTGGTTAAATGGATATTGTCTCATAGTGATCTCTGATCCTTTTCAGTCAATGTCCAAATCTTTTGATTTTTTTTATATATAATTTATTTTGGTATCATTAATCTACAATTACATGTGCAATATTATGGTTACTAAACAACCCAATTCATCAGGTCCCCCACACCAAGCCCATTACATTCAGTGTCCATCAGCATAGTGACATGCTATAGAATCACTACTTGTCTTCTCTGAGTTGTATAGCCCTCTCCGTGCCCCCCAACATTACGTCTGCTAATCGTAATGCCCCTTTTTCCCTCTTATCCCTCCCTTCCCACCCATCTTCCCCAGTCCCTTTCCCTTTGGTAACTATTAGTCCATTCTTGGATTCTGTGAGTCTGCTGCTGTTTCGTCCCTTCAGTATTTTTTCTTTTTTCTTATACTTCACATATGAGTGAAATCATCTGATAATTGTCTTTTTTGGCTTGGCTTATTTCACTGAGCATAATACCTCTAGCTCCATCCATGTTGTTCAAATGGTAGGATTTGTTTTCTTCTTATGGTTGAATAATATTCCATTGTGTATATGTACCACTTCTTCTTTATCCATTCATCTACTGATGGACACTTAGGTTGCTTCCATTTCTTGGCTACTGTAAATAGTGCTACGATAAACAAAGGGGTGCATATGTCTTTTTCAAACTAGGCTGCTGCAGTCTTAGGGTAAAATCCCAGGAGTGGGATTCCTGGGTCAAATGGTATTTCTATTTTGAGTTTTTTGAGGAACCTCCATACTGCTTTCCACAATGGTTGAACTAATTTGCAGTCCCACCAGCAGTGTAGGAGGGTTCCCTTTTCTCCACATCCTCGCCAACATTTGTTGTTGTTTGTGTTTTGGATGTTGGCCATCCTCACTGGTGTGAGGTGATATCTCATTGTGGTTTTAATCTGCATTTCTCTGATGATTAGCGATGTGGAGCATCTTTTCATGTGCCTGTTGGCCATCTGAATTTCTTCTTTGGAGAAGTGTCTATTCATGTCCTCTGCCCATTTCTTAATTGGATTATTTGCTTTCTGTTTCTTAAGGTGCATGAGCTCTTTATATATTTTGGATGTCAACCCTTTATCAGATACGTTTTTTATGAATATATTCTCCCATACTGTAGGATGTCTTTTTGTTCTACTGATGGTGTCCTTTGCTGTACTGAAGCTTCTCAGCTTCATATAGTCCCAATTGTTCATTTTTGCTTTTGTTTCCCTTGCCCAGGGAGATATGTTCATGAAGAAGTGGCTCATGTTTATGTCCAAGAGATTTTTGTCCATGTTTTTTTCTAAGAGTTTTGTGCTTTCATGACTTACATTCAGGTCTTTGATCCACCTTGAGTTTACCTTTGTGTATGGGGTAGACAGTAGTCCATTTTCATTCTCTTACATGTAGCTGTCCAGTTTTCCCAACACCAGCTGCTGAAGAGGCTGTCATCTCCCCATTGTATATCCAAGGCTCCTTTATCAAATATTAATTGACTGTATATGTTTGGGTTAATGTTTGGATTTTCTATTCTATTCCACTGGTCTGTGGGTCTGTTTTTGTGACCATACCAAATTGTCCTGATTACTGTGGCTTTGTAGTAGAGCTTGAAGTCAGGGAATGTAATTCCCCCTGTTTTATTCCTCCTTCTCAGGATTACTTTGGCTATTCGGAGTCCTTTGTGGTTCCATATGAATTTTAGAATTATTTGTTCCAGTTGATTGAAGAAAGCTGTTGGTAGTTTGAAAGGGACTGCATTCAATCTGTAGATTGCTTTAGGTAGTATAGCCATTTTGACAATATTTATTCTTCCTAGCCAAGAGCATGGGTTGCATTTCCATTTGTTAGTGTCCTCTTTAATTTCTCTTAGGAGTGTCTTGTAGTTTTCAGAGTACAGTTCTTTCACTTCCTTCGTTAGGTTTATTCCTAGGTATTTTATTCTTTTTGATGCAGTTGTGAATGGAATTGTTTTTCTGATTTCTCTTTCTGTTAGTTCATCATTAGTGTATAGGAAAGCAACAGATTTCTGTGTAAATTTTGTATCCTGCAACTTTGCTGAATTCAGATATTAGTTCTAGTAGTTTTGGAATGGAGTCTTTAGGGTTTTTTATGTACAGTATCATGTCATCTGCAAATAGTGATAATTTAACTTCCTCTTTACCAATCTGGATGCTTTGTATGTCTTTGTTTTGTCTGATTGCTGTGGCTAGGACCCCCAGTACTATGTTGAAAAACAGTGGAGAGAGTGGGCATCCCTGTCTTGTTCCCGATCTTAGATGAAAAGCTTTCAGCTTCTTGCTATGCATGTCAGCATCTTAACTATGATGTTAGCTGTGGGTTTGTCATATATAGCCTTTATGATGTTGAGGTACTTGCCATCTATACCCATTTTGTTGAGAGTTTTAAACATGAATGGATGCTGAATTTTGTCAAATGCTTTTTCACCATCTATGGAGATGAGAGTGTGGTTTTTGTTCTTCTTTTTGTTGATGTGGTGGATGATGTTGATGGATTTTCGAATGTTTTACCATCCTCGCATCCCTGGGATGAATCCCACTTGATCATGGTGTATGATCCTCTTGATGTATTTTTGAATTCGGTTTGCTAATATTTTGTTGAATATTTTTGCATCTACGTTCATCAGGGATATTGTTCTGTAATTTTCTTTTTTGGTGAGGTCTTTGCACGGTTTTAGTATTAGAGTGATGCTGGCTTCATAGAATGAGTTTGGAAGTATTCCCTCCTCTTCTATTTTTTGGAAAACTTTAAGGAGAATGGGTGTTATTTCTTCTCTGTACGTCTGGTAGGACTCAGAGGTGAATCCATCCGGCCCAGGGTTTTGTTCTTGGGTCGTTTTTTGATTACCGATTCAATTTTGTTGCTGGTGATTGGTCTGTTTAGTTTTTCGGTTTCTTGCTTGGTCAGTCTTGGGAGGTTGTATTTTTCTAAGTTGTCCATTTCTTCTTGGTTTTCCAGCTTGTTAGCATATCGATTCTCATAACACTGTCTTATAATTCTTTGTATTTCTGTGGGGGCCATCATGATTTTTCCTTTCTCATTTCTGAATCTGTTTATGTGTGTAGATTCTCTTTGTCTCATAATGAGTCTGGCTATGGGTTTATCTATTTGGTTTATTTTTTAAAAGAACCAGCTCTTGGTTCCATTGATTTTTTCTATTGTTTTATTCTTCTCAATATTATTTATTTCTTCTCTGATGTTTATTACGTCCCTCCTTCTGGTGACTTTGGGCCTCATTTGTTCTTCTTTTTCCAATTTCAGTAATTGTGTCTTTAGACTACTCATTTGTGAATATTCTTCCTTCTTTAAATAGGCCTGGATTGCAATATACTTCCTCTTAGAACTGCCTTTGCTGTGTCCCACAGAAGTTGTGGCTTTGTGTTGTTGTTGTCATTAGTCTCCATATATTCTTTGATTTCTGTTTTGATTTGGTCGTTAACCCATTGATTATTTAGGAGAATGCTGTTAAGTCCCCATGTAGTTGTGAGCCTGTTTGATTTCTTTCTAAAATTTATTTCTAGTTTTATACCTTTATGATCTGAGAAGTTCGTTGGTAGAATTTCAATATTTTTGAAATTACTGAGGTTCTTTTTGTGGCCTAGTATGTGGTCTTTCCTGGAAAATGTTCCATGTGCACTTGAGAAGAATGTGTATCCTGTTGCTTTTGGGTGCAGAGTTCTGTAGAAGTCTTTTAGGTCCATCTGTTCTAGTGTGTTGTTCAGTACCTCTGTGTGTTTACTTATTCTCTGTCTGGTTGATCTGTCCTTTGTAGTGAGTGGTGTGTTGAAGTCTCCTAAAATGAATGCATTGCTGTCTATTTCCTCCTTTAATTCTGTTAGTATTTGTTTCACATATGCTGCTGCTCCTGTGTTTGGTGCATATACATTTATAATGGCTATATCCTCTTGTTGCACTGACCCCTTTATCATTATGTAATGTCTTTCTCTATCTCTTGCTACTTTCTTCGTTTTGAAGTCTATTTTGTCTGATACAAGTACTGCAACACCTGCTTTTTTCTCTGTGTTTTTTTGCATGAAATATCTTTTTCTATCCCTTCACTTTTAGTCTGTGTATATCTTTGGGTTTGAGGTGAGTCTCTTGTAAGCAGCATATAGATGGGTCTTGCTATTTTATCCATTCTGTTACTCTGTGTCTTTTGATTGGTGCATTCAGTTCATTTACATTTAGGGTGATTATCGATAGATAAGTACTTATTGCCATGGGTGGCTTTAGATTTGTGGTTACCAAAGGTTCAAGGGTTGTTTCTTTACTATCTAACAGTCTAACTTCACTTTCTTGTTAAGTTATTAGAAACACTGTCTGATGTTTCTTTATTTCTCTCCCTTCTTATTCTTCCTCCTCCATTCTTTATATACTAAGTGTTTTATTCTTTGCTTTTAGTTAGTCTTTGGATGGTCTGCTTTCTTTGCTATGATTTTATTTTCTCTGATAACATCTTTTTAGCCTTAGGGGTGCTTCCCTCTAGAGCAGTCCATTTAAGATATCCTGTAGTGGTGGTTTATGAGAGGCAAACTCTCTCAACTTTCGTTTGTCTGGAAATTGTTTAATCCCTCCATCATATTTAAATGATAATCATGCTGGATACAATATTCTTGGTTCGACTCCCTTCTGTTTCATAACGTTAAATATATCATGCCAGTCTCTTCTGGCCTGTAAGGTTTCTGTTGAGAAGTCTGATGATAGTCTGATGGGTTTTCCTTTGTAGGTGATTTTTTTCTCTCTCTCTAGCTGCCTTTAATTCTCTGTCTTTATCTTTGATCTTTGCCATCTTAATTATTATATGTATTGGTGTTGTCTTCCTTGGGTCCCTTGTTTTGGGGATCTGTGGGCTTCCCTGACTGCGAGACTATTTCCTTCCCCTCTGTGGTAAGTTTTCAGCAATTATTTCTTCAAAGACACTTTCTATCCCTTTTTCTCTCTTCTTCTTCTTCTCTTACTCGTAAAATGCGAACATTGGTCCGTTTGGATTGGTCACACAGTTCTCTTAATATTCTCTCATTCCTAGAAATCCTTTTATCTCTTTCTTCCTCAGCTTCTCTGTATTCCTGGTCTCTGATTTCTATTCCAGTAACAGTTTCTTGCATCTCATCCAGTCTGCTGTTAGGCCCGTCGATCGCTTGTCTGATTTCTGCATTGTCTTTCTTCGGTTCCCTCATTTCCTCCCTCAGCTCTTGCACATTTCTATGTAGGTCCATCAGCATGGTTATGACATTTATTTTGAATTCCTTTTCAGGAAGACTGCATTTCCAACCCTTCAGGCTCCCTCTCTGGGGTTTTCTGGTTGATTTTAGTCTGGACCATATTCCTTTGTCTTTTCATGGTTATAGAAGTGGTCACTGGTAGTTGCCACGTATGTCAGCTGGGCTCTTTAAGACCCCCTCTTGGGGTGCCGAGTCCTCTCGGGTGTAGCTGCACGCTGTGTACTTTCCTGTGTTTTCTGGTCTCTCTTTTTGGAATAGTTGTATTTGCTGTATTTTCATAGATAAATATAGTGTTGTGAGGAGATTTCTGCCGCCCTGCTTACGCCGCCATCTTCCCTGAAGTCCTCTTTTGACATTTTTGACAAACTTCCCAAAATAAGATTCTAAATTAAGTATTTTTTACCTCAATTATATTTTGGGATATTCAAGAGAGTCCCTGGAGCATCTCAGAAGTTTTCTTCTCTTTCCTATAAAATGAAATATATTAAACTGATTAGATTAATTTAATGTTAAGTTCCATGGGAAACATTGTCAAATAAGATGTAAAACATACCTATAAAAATAGAACATAAAGAAGACTTAGTACTAAGTGTTCCAGAAATTGTATGAAATTCTAAAAATTCTGATCTGTGTTGGTATAAAATTATCAGTCATAATTGTAGTTACTATCTTGAAATATTGTTTTTCATAGAAATAAACTCTAATCAGATCTTTATCCATGGCATTTTAAGTGGTTTCATCACTTAGAGACAACTACTATTTTATTTTGATGCTTTTGCAAAAGTGTTGCATCTTCAAAGAGATTCATAGAAAGGACTCAGAAAAATACTCTAGAATACAGGTTTCTGATAACTTTAAGATCATAAAATTGAACTGGGTAGTAATTTATAAAATTCTAATGGAAAAACTGGATTCATAAAATGTTAACTAAAAATCAAAATCAATGAATTACATGGGATTGAATAAATTGATGAGGATGACTATACATTTTATGATTTTTTTGTTTAAATCATTGCTGGTTCTTTAATATTTTATTTTTCCAGATTTAAGGAAACTTTCTTTTAAGCTATGACTTACAGCAATATATATCTCTATAAACTAAGATGAAATAATTACTTTTTCTCCCTAATGGGTATCTCCAGAATTCAGAATCCCTTAGTAATCATTCTTATTTTTATGGCAATATATTTATTTGCATAAGTTCAATTAGAGTATGTTCTTATAACAGGACACAATTGGAAACATTGGTTTTATTACCAAGGCTTTGACTGGAATATTAAATGTGAAAATAGTATGCATGGATACAGATATGACCAGACAGCTTAAGTAACTAAGACTGACTACGGAGCTAATAAAAAGCCCCTTGGAAAAAGCCTGGTATCATTCTTGCAGGGTTTTCAGCAACTCTACCAAATAACTCTGGGTAAAATTGCAATATTTCCAGAATCTCTCACCTGGGTTTAGTACATCTCCATATCAATAGGTGATTACCGGGGCATGCAGGGTTTATCTGGATCAGAGAGGTTTGGTGGAGCCCCTTCTTCTGCAGCCAGGTAGAGAGAGATGCAGGATGACTGCTTGTAAGAAATAAATGGGTTTCTCCCACTTTATTTCTTCTTTTGACTGATTTTGGTTTCAAAGGTATTTTGCCTTGGGAGTTTCCCCCCAGAGTTACATCTGGCAGTAGTTGGCAGGACCTCTGAACCAGAAATCTGTCTACATGGGTGCAACCCTTGGGTGGGCTGCCTCTAGAGATGGTGGGGAGAGGCCCTGAACCCCCCATCCCCGTGGATGGTGGGGAAGCTCCAGTTGCTGCAGAGAGGGCAGCTTCACTCAGGAGACCCCTGTCTGAGGGGCTTCCAATTGGGGAGCCCCCAGTGGGGAATTGGTCTAGGGTAAAGCACCTCCTTGAGGTGTGGGGCCTTCCCCAGAATGGGGAAGAGTGGAGACACTGGAAGCTGTAGAATTAGTCCTCCGTGAAGTAGAAGACTGCTTAAACGCCCTGAGTGACCATGTAGCAGCTGGGATTATAGGATCTCTTTTCCTTGAGATAGTGGAGAGTGTTATCGAGGAAAGAGAGAGGGTTATTGAGGAGAGAGAGAGACTTTAGCAGGAGAGAGACCCAAGCAAAGCTTGGAGGAGCTCAGCGATGACTTATGGGATGCCTTAAGAAAGAGAAACAGTTATTGGGAAGACAGGTCATGCTCCTGGAAGATACGTTAGCAGTGAAGGAGGAGGCAGCTGGAGAATCCACATTGCAGGAGGCCATGGGGGAAAGGGAGGAAAGAGCAGTGCCTTCAGCCCCAGAGATGGTAGACGAGATGTCAGAAGAGGATGGGGGGGTGTGACCAGGGGCTGATCTGTTGCCAAGGCCACCATCAGAGGTACCAGCCTCTCCTGTATTAATGGCCTGCCCAGTTGTAATTAAGGAAGTAAAAATACAACAACCAGAGGCTCCTCAGGGGAGGAGCCACCCCTTCCCCAGGTTATGGAACACTCCATGCTCCACCCCTATATCCAGGATAAGCTGGTGGACATGAGTGTCCAGTATAGGCAGAAGCTGTTGGAACCTCTGCCTACATGGCTTCCACAAGGGTGGAAAACATTGTTATGTCAGATTCTGAATTGGGTAGACTGGCTTCCCTGATGACTCACCATTCCTTCTGGCAGCAGTTGCAAAGAGCCCTTCACACCTCAGGGAATTGGGCACTTCTGGATTGGCTGACAGCAGCCATCAGGGCAGTTTGGCCTAATCAGGGTAATTTACCATACTTACCCACTAGCTGGTAAATGTATGCAGAGCTCTAGCCTGTGTTACAGTCCAGGGTAACATGGACTCCCAGGGCCCCAATGAGTACTTATTCACTGTGGGAATGAGAAATCTAGTGTTCCATATAGCTCTCGCATCTCTCTTTGGGTCCCTAGTGACTATTTTTGCCCCCCACATAGGGCAACCCATAAGTGAGGCTGCTCGTAGTTTAGCAGATCTGGAGGAGGTTGAAACAATAACAGCATGGAAGGAAGTACAGACTACAAGTGAAAGGAAAGGTACAAAGGACCCTGTGAAGGTCTCAAGGACCAGATATGGGTTGATTTGATAAAGGCTGGGGTAGTGAAAGAAAACAATAGGGTCTTGTTACCACTGTGGCACCAATTAAAACCAGAGCAGCAGTTCCAACCACTGAGGTCCAGGACACGGAAGCTGGATGCAAAGACCCATGTCTGGCCTGTGTCCCTGCAAGACTTCCTGGGATCAGTACTCAGGCTCCACCTGGGTCCTCACCCCCACAGGACAATGACTGGGCATCGTGGTTTGACTCCGGGTGGGGTTAAGGTCCCCACCTTGGGGGACCTGGTGGGGACCAGAGGCCACATGTAGAATTAGCAATTCATTGGTCCCCTGTGAATGTACAATGTGTCCTGGTGCTGGTGGATACAAGAACTTAATATTCTCTGATTTATGGAAACCCTGAGCATTTTCCTGGGACCCCCTACTGTGATAGATGGCTATTGAGGGAGGGAAATTAGAGTGAAGAAAGCCCAAATCCCCAATGGAGTATACTGTGTACATTTCTCCCATCCCTGAATATATCTTGGGGGTACATATCCTGCAGGGCCTGTGGTTACAGACCACTGCTTGTAAGTTCAGATTGAGGGTACATGTGGTAAAGGCAGTTCTGAGGGGACATGCTAAGCACCCACCTGTAGCTCTGCCTGTACCTTGGCCAGTGACAAATACTAAGCTGTATAAATTGCCTGGGGTCATGAGGAAACTGGAGAAACTCTACAGGAGTTGGAGAGGGTGGGCATCACAAACCGCACTCATAGTCCTTTTAATTCCCCAGTGTGGCCAGTGAAAAGCCAAACAGCTCCTGGTGTATGAGCGTGGACTACAGGGAATTGAATGAAGTCACACCCCCTTTGCATGCTGCTGTCCCCCCTATAGCACTCAGTCCAGAGTCTCCACCCTTCCCCAATTCTGAGGAAGGTCCCACCCCTTTAGGAAGTGCTTTACCCTAGACCAACTCCCCACTAGGGGCTCCCCAAGTGGCAGCCCCACAGATAGGGGGCTCCTGAGTGAAGCTGCACCCTCCACTGCTGCAGCAACTGGGGCCTCCCTGCTGTCCACGGTGGGGGATTCCAGGCATCTCCCCAGTATCTCTAGGGGCAGCCTGACCAAAGGTTGAACCCCTGTAGACAGATTTCTGGTTCACAGGTCCTGACAACTACTTCCAGATGTATCTCTGGGGGAAAATCCCTGGGCAAATACCTTTAAAACCGAAATCAGTCGAAGGGAGAAGTAAAGTTTATTTCTACAAAGAGTCATCCACTTCTGCTCCCTCATGTCTCTCACGACTAAGCTGCAGAAGAAGAGCCCCAACCCAACCTCTCTGGTCCAGATAAGCCCTCGCTAGTTCTGTAATTACCTATTCATATGGAGAGGGACTACTCTCCTCCATGCTCTCGAAACACCTATTGTATGGAATGCACAAAAGCCAGGTGAGAGATTCTGGAAATACTGAAATTTTGCCCACACTCAATTTAAATTTTAAATGTTTGGATCACATCTGAAAAAATACCTTCACAGTAATATCTACATTGGTCTTTGATCAAACAGCTGGGCATGTAGTCTAGCCAAGCTGACACATAAAATTAACCATCAACCACTGTAACATATTTTGATTGAGAGAGATAAGTTATAACACTTTTCAAAATAAGCATTTTCCACCATTTAGATGAAAGTTCTTCACAAATCTTAACAACCTTCTATAGTATATTATTTTTTTCTACATATCACATAATTTTTAAGCTATTTATTCCCCACCATTGTTCTATTACTCTGCCTGGATCAAATACTTATTTTTGAATATATAGTAGAAAAGAGAAAAGAGTGTAATCTATGGCTAGATGACTTATAAAATATATTGTATTTAACAGTAATAATGCTTTCTTTACTGTTTCTTAGGAGGATTATTTTACAAGTGGAGAAACTGAAGCTTAATTTGCCTCTGAGAAATCCACTGATAAGTAGGTTAGCATCAATACGAACCCAAGCCTATAAAATTCTAAAGCCCTATTTTTTTCTGCTATTTTCTCACTTTAGGCTTTTCCAGAACTATCTATTGTAGTGTTCCCTATTTAGTTATGCAAAAATGTGGTTGTGGCTTACTTATATAATAAGAGGTTTTTTTTTTCTCTAAGATTATTTTCCATAAGACTAAAACCAGCAGCTGAGAAAGCAGTCAGTTATGCAGGAATAACAGGTGATGAGATAAAGCATAGTAGTGACAGAGGGACCAAGCAACAATAGATCTCAAAGTACTAGGGGAAAAATTTCCTGTTTGAGATAGATTCTTTTGAAATAAATACAAACGCCATGTTTTTTATTTGCCAACATGGATTTACTGAATCATGCATAAAATCCATCTTTGCAGGAAGTCCTCTGAGTCTGTGGCAGAATTCAGGAAGAAAATAGACTGAGTTGTGCTGTCAGGAGGGCTATTCTGGTAGTCTCCCTGACATCTTCTGATTGTTCAGGAAATGCCAACCAATAATAAGTAGAGGAAAATCAACCTAATTTGATAATTAAGTGAAGGGAATTGGCACAGAGTCAGCACAAAGATACTTTTTAAAAATGTAGAAAAGACTATCACAGTAACATAAAAGAATATTAACCAGAAACACGTCACTATTTGGATGGTTTAAAAATCAAAAACCAAATACCCCCACAAAGGCTAAAATAAAATAGTTTAGAAAATTCCAGTCAGCACAATGCTTGGTTAAAAAATAAAAAGGCACTGCCATAATATCACACAAAATGCCTCAAAAATGAAAAAGAAAAAGCAGTAACGCCTGCACAAAATGAACACCCACCAGTACAATGTCACCCCAGGACAATTTTTGTTTTAAAGAAGCCATTGGTTTTATTTTTTTGAACAAAGCTAAAACATATAACTTACACCATAAAAAAGTATAACCGATCTCCCTAATATATAGAAAATTCCTGAAAATCTGGAAAAGGCCAATAAAACTGTAGAACATTAAGATTGGCGAAAGATATTTCACACGTTGGATAGAAAAGGAAATAAAAAGTACTGCTGACCGTATGAAAATATGTTTAAATTCCTCAAAATCATTAATAATGAAAGCAATGGAAATTAAATCCACATTGCATTTGGTAAGTGTTGCTCCAGGGCCCCTTCAATGAACCACACCTCCAAGTGCTAACGCTCTGCTCGTCTTTGCAGTGATCCCCTTACTGCCACGCCAGTGCACACCAACCCCAGGGCTGCTTCCTCTCCTAACAGCCACCACCTGCATCTCTTTGCTTGGCAGGCTGCCCCTGGGCTGCTGGAACTGCTTTGACTCAAACTCGAGGCTGCCCCAAGTTAAATGAAGGGATTTACATTCACAGGCACTTGCTCTGCTCCCAAAACAATGACCAAAGGCTGCAGAAGTATAAATACTTCAGCTCCGTTTTTACTTAATTAGATCAATGTTGAAGATGTGACTTCCACAATCTACTATCTCCCGAGCTTCCTGGGCAATCAAGGCAATATTACCCTCCACAGGCATTGCCTGCCATCCTTCACATCCCGCTCCACTTTTCTGCTCCCTTATTGGTTTTTCTTGATAAGCCTATTGAATCATTTTCACAAGAACACTTGTCTCAGCTTCTACTTCCTGGGAATCCAATTGAAGATGTCATCCAATCTCAATATTGCTACAGAATTTCATTTATCCTCCATTAAGTTGAAAAAGACAGAGCTGGGCAGACCACTGAGGCTAGGAAACAAAGGAGAAAAATTTACAAGTATATAAAATATATAATTACATAATATCTTTAGCCTCATTCCTGGCATATAGAATTGACTAAAAGCATATAGACCAGAAGTCTACCAGATTGAGGATATTTTACCATTAAAGGAACCACAAGCCTGACCTTCAAAGCCTGTGGCTGTCTGACACCTAAAACAACCTCAGGGCTGCACAAACCTCAAGAAGGAAATTCTCTCTGATGCCCACTTCAGAGGTGGCCATGAAGGATAAAATATGAGGGAAAAGTTTCAAGAGGATAAGCCATGAGCCACAAAAGAAAATGGGTCCCCAGACTAACTATTACATGTGCTAAAACAGGAATTTAATCCATGGGCAGGACAGAGAATGTTCACAGTACTCGCCAGAAAGATTTAATAATTGTTATGAAGAGCAACTGCTATATGCTCCCCATTCCAAATCTCTAACAAGGAATTTTTATTGTAAATGTTCTGTGCCCATTCCATTGTCCATCCTTCTATATTGTGCATAGTGGAGATTGAGACAGAAGTAAAATACTTACAGTTTGTTTTTAGGTTGCAAAATAATGCAGGGATACACTCAGGACTGAAGGAAAGTACTTCATACAACCTAAAGACCTTGGACCTTGAGCTGAAGGCAATAACTAGATGGGACATTGACTCCTTTAGGGAGAAGAGAAGCTGTGATTATTATAAGGGTGGATTGTGGAAGACAGCACTAGTTGTCCATACATATCTATTCTTCCTCTACCTTTAGTTATAAGACCCCTAAATTTAGATGTGATATGAAATGGCTAAAGACATTTCCCAACCACCTTTGCAGATAGGTGTTGCCCTGTGAGTTCTAACCAAAGGTATATGAACAGAAATGATGAGTTCACCTTTCAGTTTATGTTCTCAGAGAGAATGGGTGTTTTCCCTTGTCTTTTTCTCTTCCTTTTACAGCTACATTGTGTTTGATAGTGAGAGCTGAGCAGCATGACCCTATCAGACCTGGACTACTTATGACCAGAATGTTATATTGAGAGAAAGGAATCTCTATCTTTTAAAACCACTTTAATCTGGGCTTTTGATTTGGCTGCTTAACTAGTATTCGAGTAACAATAAATTTGCATATGCTTATATGCGACTTTTAGGAATACATACATTACCTAATTCACCTTCTTGTCTTCAACCAGGTAAAATATTAGCTATACATGGGCTTCCAGTTCTCTGGACTTACTGCTTTGATACTAGCAGAGATCTGCTTCCTTCTAGCTTCTTTGTTCCTAAGAAACAGACTTCAATCAATTACTTTAGGCTTCTGGATAAGGTTGCCAAGAATATACTTCTCACCTATCATAATAAACTATCCTAAGTTTTATGGCAATAAAGTATTCAATTAGTGTTTCTAGGCTCTTTCTTTTCTTTTTCAAAATCCTTATAAAATCCTACGAGGTATATACTATTATTGCTCCTATCTTATAGATGAGGAAACTAAAGCAGAGAGGCAAGTACCAGCTGGGATTAGAATGCAAGCACTCTGAATCAATATTCTGTATTCTGCGTACTCTCTACCCCTCTGCTGTATCAACTGTATCCCAAGGACTTTCATGAGGAGCCTTATTTTCAGGAAACAGAAAGATTGATGTGTCTAGACCAAATAATGAACGCTAAGGAGGATTATTAAGAAACGTCTCAAAATCCACGCTTGGAAGCCAGTGATATAAATATCTACATTCGCTCGGAAAACAACATGTTTATAGGTGAACAAAAGGGGATGGGTATGGAGTTTTTGTTTGTTAGGTTAAATTTAAGTGTCATTTTGCGTGGCTTCTGTTTTAAAGACCTCAACAAAAAAAACTGTGTTTAAGTTTGGTTCTACCATTCCTCAGAAAGTAAATTAGCCCTGTAATATGATTCTCTCTTGAAGTTCAGATCTCCAGCCTCTCACAAGGAGTGACTCCGACTCCACAGCCCTGCTGACCATTCCCAGAGCAGAGAGACAGCTTAATCTACTCAAGGGAAAGTAAAACAAGTAAAAATGTACAAAACTGAGGGGGCCATGGCCTTAAAGGCCAGTGATGACCCAGATTCGAATCAATGAGTGTCAGGAAAGGAGACAATCATGAAAGAAGGTAAGCAAAAGTACATGAATTTTTATTTAGTCTGGGAGAGAAACATTATTCCAAAAAGATTAGTAACTGAAAAAAATTCTAAGCAAAGCTGAGGATAGAAGTATATGTTAAAAGCAAATGTCTTTTAATGCATAAACTCACTGAAATGTCAAACGTACATTAGTTATCTAGGAGCCACTCTGATGATGTGTATTGTTAATTCATTTGCCAGACAGCAAAATTTGTTCATAACCCCCAGAAGGACACCATCAAATGTGTAATAGACAGGGAAACTTTGGCTAAGCCAATACTAGACCACTTAAGGAAATGTAAAACTTAAGACTGACCTAAGTTAAGTCCCGGAACTCAACACCTGGCAGATTTAGGTTCCAAGGACAAAAGTATATAGTCACTTACATATACGTAAATATGACTCTTGGAAACTGACCTAATTTAATGCAGGTTTATACGCCTGACAATTTTGCTCTCCCCATATGCAATCTGTCTCTCTGGTTCTGGCTTGCAGTATACGCCACAAAGGATTCTACAAATATCTCTATTTTCCCCTCTTACTGGACACATTAGTTCCTTTACTTAAAGACCCTTACCTGAAAAAAAAATTCATCTGCAAAGATGACATTTTCCCAGTTGCATGGAAAAGTGGATAGGGACTCACAAATTTCAGGGGATGAGATTTAAACAGTTCAGTGTCATTCTTAGTTATTTGACTCCAAGGAGGTGACTTATTTTTCTGGCCCGTAGAGAAAGTTGGCATGAGAGCTGACATGGCAGTTGCAGTGTTGCTGTTGCGTAAAAGGCAGGGAACTTTGAGGAAGACTGTGCTTTGAATATCTTTAATATAATACGATAGAAATAATCCTTAGGCACATATCCAGACTATACTTTGCCCCAGCAGAGAACAGCTGCTTAGTTTGGGACTTCTGGAGAAATGTGTTTTTCTGATGTTGTTTCTGCAGGTAATTGAACTAGGGTCCCAGAAAGTGACATATGCTCCCTGGACAACTCTCTGAGCGCTCAAAGAGTGAGCATGCCTAAAGAGTCTCTAAAGTTACTTGGGAAACTAATACTCTGTACTTTAATGCCTTGATGTCCTAAAAGGAGGAGGACGTGGGAAAAGGATCTCCTAATCCCTAAAGGAAAAATTTAAATGTTGAATGTCTGTTACTCTCCACATGCACTCTTTCTCAAAGCATTATAACTATCCTCCATATAACATTTTTTTAATGTGGTTTTATTGTGCAAGGCATATTTAATCTCCATTCTTCAAACAATAATCCTTTTTCTTATTGCACACTTCATTTTGTCATTACTCAGTAACTTTTGAAAGGAAGTATCTCAAACTTTAATGAATTTTTTGACCAAGTGATCCAGAAAGTTCTTAGACTAGTGGTCACACGCAGCTATTGAACACTTAAAATTTAGTTATGTGAATTAGAAACTGAATTTTAATTTTGTAACTAATTTTAATTTAAATGTAAATTGCTACATGTGGCTATTTAGTGGCTACCATATTGAACACTGTAGCCCAGGTGATGAGAAAACTTGCCAGCTGAAATCAAACAAAATGTGAGTGACTATATACCTCACATTTAGATTGAAAGAAACTGTCAAAGTAGTAAATAGGTTTGGATGTGTGCTCAAATTAGAAGGGTTCTGTGGGAATTAGAAGTCTAATATTTTGACCTAGCCCAATTAGGACATTTGGCAGAAATGGACTCTGGCTGTATTAATCAAAGAGAGGAATTTATGCAAAAGCTATAGGGAATCCTGCAGAATTAAAGAAAAATCTGAGTAACTAGGCCTCAGAAAGGATAGCTTCCAGACCAATGAAGGTCCAGAGAGATGGGTAGTAGGAATAAATGGATAGTCTCTTCTGGAATACCCCATGAGGATGAGACCCCTTAAACTGTGTTCCTTCCTGGACCTTTCTTTACCAAATTCAAAGCCCAGGTCATTTTGGCTGGTTTAGGTAATATAGCATTCCTTATTTAGAGAAAGTCAGGTTCCTAGATTTAGAGTTATACCATTGAATTTCCTGAAAGATAAATCCAGAGGCTAATGCAAGAAGAAGACGTGATAAGTGTCAGTTCTCATGAATGGGTAAGTGTAATGAATACTGTATTCTATGGTTACAGATTTTCCCCATTACAAAGACATCTCCATTATCTTGAACTTCATGCTCAGTATGTATAAATTCTAAGTACAAAAGCATATTAAGCATTTTTTAAAGTTTAATCTTCATATTAACCTTATTTCTTATATATATTATTTTTTATTAAGGTATCATTGATAAATAATCTTATGAAGGTTTCACATTAACAACATTGTGGTTACAACATTCACTCATATTATCAGGTCCCCTCCCACACCCCATTACAGTCACTGTCCATCAGTGTGGTAAGATGCTATAGAGTCACTACTTGTCTTCTCTGTGCTACACTGTCTTCCCTGTGACCCCTCCACACCATGTGTGCTAATCATAATGCCCCTTAATCTCCTTTTCTCTCCCTCCCCACCCACTTCCCTTTGGTAACTGCTAGTCTCTTCTTGGAGCCTGTGAGTCCGCTGCTGTTTTGTTCCTTCAGTTTTGCTTGGTTGTTACACTCCACAAATGAGTGAAATCATTTTGTACTTGTCTTTCTCCACCTGGTTTATTTCACTGAGCATAATACCGTCTAGCTCCATCCATGTTGTTGCAAATGGTAGGATTTGTTTTCTTCTTATGCCTGAATAATATTCCATTGTGCATATGTACCATCTCTTCTTTATCCATTCATCTACTGATGGACACTTAGTTTGCTTCCATATCTTGGCTATTGTAAATAGTGCTGTGATAAACATAGTGGTGCATGTGTCTTCTTGAGCCTTTCATTGGGTAAACTCCTAGGAGTGAAATTCCTGGGTCAAATGGTATTACTATTTTTAGTTTTTTGAGGAACCTCCATACTGCTTTCCACAATAGTTGAACTAATTTACATTCCCACCAACAGTGTAGGAGGGTTCCCCTTTCTCCACATCCTCACCAGTGTCTGTTGTTTTTTTTCTTTTGGATGTTGGCCATCCTTACTGGTGTGAAGTAGTATCTCATTGTGGTTTTAATTTGCATTTCCCTGATAATTAGCGATGTGGAGCATTTTTTCATGTGCCTGTTGGCCATCTGGATTTCTTCTTTAGAGAAGTGTCTGTTCAGATCCTCTGCCCATTTTTTAATTGGGTTATTTGCTTTCTGGGTGTTGAAGCATGTGACTTCTTTATATATTTTGCATGTTAACCCCTTGTTGGATATATCTTTTATGAATATATTCTCCCATACTGTAGAATGCCTTTTTGTTTTACTGATGGTGTCCTTTGCTCTCCAGAAGCTTTTCAGTTTGATAT
Organism: Smutsia gigantea; assembly: GCA_032199065.1. Lineage (NCBI taxonomy): Eukaryota > Metazoa > Chordata > Mammalia > Pholidota > Manidae > Smutsia > Smutsia gigantea. The sequence goes on from JAVSCE010017494.1 coordinate 74,204, forward strand.
AGTCGTGCTTGTTCATTTTTGCTTTTGTTTCCCTTGCCCAAGGAGATGTGTTCAGGAAAAAGTTGCTCATGTTTATATTCAAGAGATTTTTGCTTATATTTTCTTCTAAGAGTTTTATGATTTCATGGCTTACATTCAGATTTTTTATCCATTTCAAGTTTATTTTTGTGTATGGGGTTAGACAATAATACAGTTTCGTTCTCTTACATGTAGCTGTCCAGTTTTGCCAACAACGGTTGTTGAAGAGGCTGTCATTTCCCCATTGTAAATCTATGGCTCCTTTATCATATATTAATTGGCCATATATGTTTGGGTTTATATCTGGGATCTCTAGTCTGTTCCATTGATCTATGGGTCTATTCTTGTGCCAGTACCAAATTGTCTTGATTACTGTGGCATTGTAGTAGAATTTGAAGTTCGGGAGCATAAATCCCCAGTTTTGTTCTTCCTTCTCAGGATTGCTTTGACTATTTGGGATCTTTTGTAGTTACATGTGAATTTTAGAACTATTTGTTCCAGTTCTTTGTAGAATGCATCAGATTTTGATAGGGATTGCATTGAATCTGTAGATTGCTTTAAGCAGGTTGGCCATTTTGACAATATTAATTCTTCCTATCCATGAGCATGGGATATATTTCCATTTATTGGTGTATTCTTTAATTTCACTTATGAGTGTCTTGTAGTTTTCAGGGTATAGGTCTTTCACATCTTTGGTTAGATTTATTCTTAGATATTTTATTCTTTTTGATGAAATTGTGAATGGAATTATTTCCCTGATTTCTCTTTCTGCTAGTTCATCATTAGTGTATAGGAATGCATTAATTCTGTATCCTGCAACTTTGCTGAATTCAGTTATTAGTTCTAATAGTTTTGGGGTGGATTCTTTAGTTTTTTTTATGCCCAATATCATGTCATCTGCAAAGAGTGACAGTTTAACTTCTTCCTTACCAATCTGGATGCCTTGTGTTTCTTTGCGTTGTCTGATTGCCATGGCTAGGACCTCCAGTACTATGTTGAATAAAAGTGGGGAGAGTGGACTTCCTTGTCTTGTTCCCAATCTTAGAGGAAAACCTTTCAGCTTTTCACTGTTAAGTATGATGTTGGCTGTGGGTTTGTCATATGTGGCCTTTATGATGTTGAGGTACTTGCCCTCTCTATCCATTTTGTTGAGAGTTTTTGTCATGAATGTATGTTGAATTTTGTCAAATGTTTTTTCAGCATCTATTGAGATGATCATGTGATTTTTGTCTTTTTTGTTGATGTGGTATATGATGTTCATGAGTTTTCGAATATTGTACCATCCTTGTGTCCCTGGAATAAATCCCACTTGATCTTGATGATCTTTTTCATGTGTTTTTTAAGTCAGTTTGCTAATATTTTGTTGAGTATTTTTGCATGTATGTTCATCAGGGATATTGGTCAGTAATTTTCTTTTTTTGTGGTGTCTTTGCCTGGTTTTGGTATTAGGGTGATGCTGGCCTGATAGAATGAGTTTGGGAGTATTCCCTCCTCTTCTAGTTTTTGGAAAACTTTAAGGAGGATGGGTATTAGGACTTTTCTAAATGTTTGATAAATTCAGCGGTGAAGCCATCTAATCCAGGGCTTTTCTTAGGTAGTTTTATTATTATTATTATTATATTCAATTTCATTGCTGGTAATTGGTCTGTTTGGATTTTATATTTTTTCCTGGGTCATATTAAGTATTTTTAAAATTCTAAATACAAAAGATATATTTGGAACATTTATCATGTTAGGTGCTTTGATAGACCCTAACTCTTTCAGTCTTTCAGAAACAGTTTGAAGGATGTATAAAATATTTCCATTTTCCATGCAAAAACTGCATTTGTAACTTGTACTTGAATTTTAATTGCTCTGACAAAGCTTGATCTAGAAGGTTACATGACGTGCTCAAGTTCTAACAGGCAGTGGTGAGGTGGGAATCAAGCCTGCTTTCTAGTGATATCCCCAGCTCTTGACCTATATTACAGCTGCACCTTAGCCAGCCTGCCCATTCCTTATTTTCTGTTGATACTCATTATAACATCTTTCTGTCCCTTTAAAAAATATTGTACCTCACAATTACGTAAATTTTCTTAGCAATCAATTATTATAATTAAGAAACAACAATCCTAAAAAGCACTGGAAAGAGATTTTTTGTCCATCCATTCTTTTTTCAAATCTTGGTGAGATAATCATCAAAGGACTTATGACCCTGAAATATCTATAGATGGGTTTTATAGTCTTGTCACCCAGAACATTAGGTGTTACACCATTTCACTCCTTACCATGAAGACTAGTTGAGTGTAGCTGGGTCACAGCAGGTCTTTAGGTTTACATCTATGGATATGAATTTTAAAATAACTTCCCACCTCTATTCTTCTACATTAGCATTCAGGAATCTTTAAAAGTAATTCCCTTTTCTTGCACATGTCAGTGGATGAATTCCTACTTCAGCCTGTGACCAGCCTTCGAGATGGCCCCTCTCAAAGCAGTCAGCAAGTAAATCAATCTAAGATTTGGCCATCCAGCTTCTATAAGAAGAAAGGAACAGCATCATGGAAGTTATTAGGGCCGATTTAATGATTCCTGTGACCTGGAAACTGAGGAACTCTTCCTGTAGAATGATAACAAAACTGGAGATTTCCAGTATTTAAACTTAATATCACAACTATAGAGATGGTGAGAGATACTGGCTTTTCAAATGTTTTACTTCACATTCTTCAATTCAGTTCCACTTTCATGGAGGGAGAGAATTAACTTACACATTTTCAGTATTTAGACAGAATGTAAAGCTTATATATGATATCAAAATCAGCCTATTTCACAGAGAAGAGTAACTTTAAAAATATGATATATATGTTTTGGTAAATGCTGAACTTTATATTCTTGTGTTATCAAGAAGATATGAAACTTTTGCAACTTATTGCTACAAAGACAAAACCTCCAGATAGAATGTCTAGCTTTACTATCTGCCCAGAATCCTTACAGGGAGGCATTTATATCTTCAGGCCATAACAAAAGATAGGTCCAAGTTTGGAGGGCATTTATCAGTAGTGTGAGTTTACACCTGAATCCACTCAGCCAGGTCTTGTAGATCTTTAGGTTCTTCTTTTATGTATTCCTTAAATTAAGCCTATGAAAAATTTAAAAATTCCGATCAGTTCAGTTATTCTCATTATCATGAATAAAAAAGACTGATAAAAACGTATAATGTAAACTAGTACTTTAAAATATGTTTACTCATTTGAAAGTATTTTTTAGAAAATGAGCAATGTATTTCTGAAGTTCTATTTGGGAATGTATTAGAGAAGTTCAATGAGAATCTATTTTGTGGCAGGTACTGTTCATGTTACTGTCATAATGTTTCCAACAACTCTGTGTAATTTTATCTCTTTTTTGAATATAAATAACCCCAGAGGAGCAAAAAGTACCTTCCAAGGTTGTGAAACTACTTAACACTAAAACTAAGATTTTAACATTTGTTACCAACTCAAAGGTCTATCCATTTCCTTTGAAAACGTTTTTCAATCTCCATGTATCTATGGTTGAATATTGCATATACAATATAGCAAGGCATTTACCAATTCAAATGTATTTAATTTGTTCTTATATTCACATTTAAAAATCTTTAATGTGAAATAAATAACATTTGTGCTGCCTATTTACTTCAAACATCCTCCTGTTTAGGATTTATTATTTCTAATAGCAACAGAAGTTGAAAGTAGGGAGAGGGAGGGAGTGAGGGACAGAGAAAGAGAGAAACTCTTACTCTCTCAAACAAGAAACCTATGCTCATGGCATACTACTCCGTGAGTATAGATAAATCTTTTAAATTAACTTGACTCTTGGAAAAGACAAGTTTTTGAGTTTAAGACTCAAAGAAAGTCAAAAGTAACCAATGGGAAACGTCTGGAATGATCACAGTGCAATCACTCACTTCCATTATAAAAGGTGGAACAACTTCAAGATAATGTCTCAGGATTCATTAAGACTTTTTTTTAGCATGATATACATAAGCTAAGTGAACTTCCATAAGACAACACTCTGACCAAGTAAATGTGAAAAAAATAAGTATAATATTTCTTTGAGAAATTTACTGGCAAAATTTTTTTAACATAATCATTAAAGCTAAGAGTGACAATTTAAGATCTGAGAATAAACTGATGAATGGGACCAGAGCTTTGAAAGAGGAATTTACTTATGACTAGACTAGGATTTACTTAACTACTAGATAGAAGTATCACTTTATTATATTTGGGAATTTTTTATTTGTTGTTCTTTTAGTTTTCTTTGGGTTTTGCAGTGTATATATATATATATATATAATATTATATATTATATAATAATATACATATATAATTTTTTAAGTTATATTTCTCAAATTTTATTCATGTGAAATACGAATATTTATAATACCAAAGAGATGAGTAATTTCAAAGTATATATCTTTCTTTTCCTTAATTTGCTTTCTTTAAGTTATCAATGCATAAATTCCTCTGTGTCATACCAAATGGTGGCACCATCTAGTTGATGCTAGCATTAAGTAATTAAAAAATTAGGAAGAGCTTCACAGTTTTCTTAAAACATCAATGATGTTGATACATTGAGAAAATCAGTTGGTCATGGTGTCAAACCTCTTACATAAAACTCTCCATTGAGGGGGAGCAAGGAGAGACAAGTGAACAAGAAACAGAGCTCAGATCTTAAGTCAGAAACATACACTTCCCACCCCAAGACTCCCTGCCTTCCAGGACAAATGTCCACTCACTGTAGTGAGTCACTTGGAGGGAATGCCTATCAGAGAGAGGATGCTCACATGACATTTATTCACTATCAGGCATTTTGAGTTCTCAATTGCTCCAACTAGGAGATACATAAAAATCATTATATCAGTAACGTAAAATTTCCTGACTGAAAGCTCGAGATAGAGTTCTATGAAGATCCATTCATCTCTGACAAAGAGCTGCTGAAGGAGGGGCATGAGAATTTCAATAAATAATTTGTATTAACTCATGAGCATTAGTCATTCAGCACAATTAAGTCAGTTGAGGGATATCAATGTTCATTGCCAAGCCTTCATCTCTGTTACAGTTCCATTATTAAAAAATGCTTCTCTCATTTTCATTTTTAAATAATATTTTGAAACCTCTTTTCAGATACTAACCACTGCAACCATCTGAGATACATGCTAAACGTTTTGTCTATGTATTGTTGCCCCTCAAAACCCATCAGTAAAATCCAGCATGTCAAAAATCCAATTTTTGATAATATATTATTATTTCTTCTTCCTTGTTTAACTGCCTCCTTACTAGCAAGTGGATCACATAGTTTTTTTAGTTAGGGTCTTAACTGAATCCTCTCCATTCAAAACATAAGGCCATTTCATGTTCATTGGGTGTCCATTAAAAAAATCTGTCCTTTTATCTCAATAAGACAGCCAACTCTGATCATTTCACATGAATGGAAATGAAATCCCAGTATAGGCTTTGGCATTCAGCTTAATGGACCATTTTTAAATTCTGTCCTTGCCAAACTGTGTTCTAGATCTGATGTCATGCAGCTGAATAAGAGTTTTGTTTCCTTCCCTTTCTCCTTCTATTACACTCTTAAGAATGCAATTGAGAAAACAGCTTAATTGCCAAGGCAGAAAGGAGATGTTTGAGGTAGACTGGGGAAGCTCTAAATAGAAGAGTTGCCCTCTAAAATCCTGGAATGGTCAAAGCAGATAAAACATAAAATTTTGCACAAATCCACAGACACTCTCAAGTTTTAAAGAATCATTGAAAATAAGAATCAGATATAGGAAGGCTGGTTACCAGGCATGTGAGCAAAGCTAATACTGGGAATGGAGGATTCCCCAGCTAACCCCAGAACAACAGGAATTTTTCAGGCCACAGAGTTCATTACAGAGAGAGTTCATCTAGATCCTCCCTACAAGATGTCCTAAATAATATTCTTTGAGTGGAAGTAAAAGGACACTAACTAATATCATTAAAAATACAAAGGTAGTGTAAAACTTATGGGAAATGGTAAATATATAGTCAAAGTTAAATCTGTAATATTATAGACATGGTGCTTAATTAACTTACAACTATAATTTTAAAATAATTTTTAAGAACATAGCAAAAGTAGCCATAACTACAATAATCTGTTCTCAGTTATACAATACAAAACATGTATAAATTGTAACAGCAAAGACCTAAAAGGTGAGAAAGAAGAAAAGTAAAAGTGTAAAGTTTACAAATTCTATTGATGTCAAAATGTTACCAGCTTCAAACACGGTGTTATAACTTGAAGATATTTATGTAGCCTTATGGTAACCACAGGGGAAAAACCTGTAGCAGTTACACAAAATAACATGATAAAGTCAAAGCATACTGATACTAAAAGTCATCAAAACATCAGAAAATATAGCAGGATAAGAAACAAGAGACAATGAATCTACAAACCAACCTAAACAATGAACAAAAAGGTCATAGTAAGCCTTTGCCTATCAATAATTACTGTAAACCAAAGTGAATTAAATTCTCCAATCCAAATACAGAATAGTGGAATGGATTAAAAACAAAAATAGGGTCCAACAATATGCTGCCTATAAGAGACTCACTTTAGCCTCAAAGACACATATAGACTGAGTGTGAAGGGATGAAAAAGCCATTTCAAGCATATAGTATCCCAGTAATTTCAGGGATAGCTAGACTTATATCAGAAAAAAAAAAAGACTTTAAACTAAAAAAAATGGTAAAAAGAGAAAAAGAATGTCATTATTCTGTGACAAAGGAGACACGTAATCATGAAAATTCACAAATGGAAATTAACACTCTGAACCACCAATGAACAAAGAACAAATCAAAGAGGAATAAAAATGTTCCTTGCAGCAAACAAAAATCAAAACACAGCCTACAAGAATTTATGGGACACAGCAAAATCAGTCCCAAGAGAAAACTTCATAGCATAAACAAATATTAAGAATCAAGGAAGAGCCCAAATAAACAACCTAACTTAAACTTACTCCTTAAGGAAATAGAATAAGAAGAACAAACTGAGCCCAAATTAACAGGAGAAAGGAAATAATGATTAGATAATAAATTAATAAAATGAAGAGCAGAAAAACAATAAAAGAAATTAAGAAAACTAAGAGTTGGTTCTTTGAAAAGATTAGCAAAAATTGGCAAACCCTTAGCTAGACTAATCAAACAAAAAAGAGAAGATCAAATCAACAAAATGACAACTGAAAACTGAGACAACTGGTGCCACAGAAATGCAAAGGATCATAAGATACTATTATGAACAACTATAGCCAACAAACTAGACAACCTAGAAATAGAAAAATTCTTAGAAACATACAACCTACCAAGTCTGAATCAAGAAGAAATAGGAAATCTGAATAGACCAATTACGAGTAAGGACATTGAATCTGTGATAAAAAAATCCACCAACAAAGAAAAGCTCTGAACCAGATGGCTTCACTGGTGACTTTTAACAAACATTTAAAGAAGAATTAACACCAATCCTTCTCAAACTCTTCCCAAAAACAAAGAAGAGGGAACTCCACCAAACTCATTTTATGAGGTTAACGTTCTATTGACACCAAAGCCAGATAAGGACACTACTGGAAAAGAAAACCAATTTCTCTAATGAATATAGATGCAAGAATTCTCAACAAAATACTAGCAAAACAAATTCATCAGTACATTGAAAGGATCATTCATTATGATCATATGAGATTTATCCCTGGGCTACGAGGGTGATCAACACATACAAATCAATCAGTGTGATAGATCACATTAATAGAATGAAAGAAAAGAATATCATCATATAAATAGACACACAAAAAAGCATTTGACAAAATCCAACATTGGTTCAAGACAAAAACACTGAAAAAAATAGGCATAGATGGAACATATCTCAACATAATAAAGGCCATATATGAAAAGTTCACACCTAACATCATATTCAATAGTGAAAGACTGAAAGCATTTCCTTTAAGATCAGAAATAAGACTTGGGTGACCAATCTCAACATTCCTATTCAACAAAGTATTGGAAGTACTATTTAGAGTAGTCAGGCAAGAAAAAGATAGAAAAGGCATCATAACTTGGATAGAAGAAGTAAAGTTGTTTCTATTTGCAGAAGACATAATTTTAGGATAAAAAAATTCTAAAGACTCAACCAAAATACTCAAAAGTAATTAAAGAAGTCAGTAAAGTGGCAGGATACAAAATAGGCATACAAAAAATCAGTAGTGTTTCTATACACTAATAACGAATTTTCTGAAAAAGAAATGAGAACAATCCCATTTACAGTAGCATCAAAACCAATAAAATACTTAGGAATAAATTTAATAAAGGAGGTGAAAGATCTCTACCTTGAAAGCTGTAAGAAACTGATGAAAAAAATCATAAAAGACAGAAATAAGTGAAAAGATACACTGTGTTCATTAACTGGAAGAAGTAATATTGTTAATATGTCTGTACTACCAAAGCCATCTATAGATTCACTGCAATCTCTTTAATATTTCAATGACATTTTTATACAAATAGAAAAAATACACTCTAAAATTTATATAGAACCACAAAAGACCCCAGATAGCCAAAGAAATCCTGAGAAACAATAATAAAGCAGGAGGCATCACACTTTGTAATTTCAAGCTATCCTATAAAGCTAAAGTAATTAAAATAGTATGATAGTGGCATAAAAAGAAATAGGCCAATGGAGCAGAATCAAGAGCCCAGAAATAAACCCAAGAGTGTTCATCAACTAATTGACAAGGAAGCCAAGTACTCAATGGAGAAAATAGTCTTCTCAATAAATAGTGTGGGGAAAATTGGATATTCACATATAAAAGAATGAAACTTGACCCGTGTCTTACACCACTCAGAGAAATGAACTCAAATGGATAAAAAACCAAATGTAAGGCCTGAAGTCATGAAACACCTAGAAGAAAATACAAGAAAAATCCCCTTGATCTCAGTCTTAACAATGAATTTTTGAAATCACACCAAATACAAGCAATAAATGAAAAATGAACAAGTGTGACTACAACAAAAAAGCTTCTGCACTGCAATAGAAACCATCAACAAAGCAAAAAGACATCCTATGGTATGGGAAAAATATCTGCAAACCATATATCTATTCCTTATTGAAGTACAGTTGATATACAATCTTAAATTGGTTTCAAGGATACAACACATTGGCTCACCAATTACCCACATCATTAAATCCTTACCCCTACTAGTGTGGTTACTATTTGTCAACATAGAAAGATGTTACAGAATCATTGGTTATATTTTCTGTGCTATAATACCATCTCCATGACCAACTTACATTATGACTGAGAAATTTTGTGTCCCTTTATCCTCCTCCTTCCCCGTGGTAACCACCACTCACTTCTTAATGTCTATGAGTTTAATGCTATTTTGTTCATTTTGCTTTGTTTTGTTTTTAGATTCTACAAAAAAGTGAAATCATATGGTATTTGTCTTTCTCCACCTGGCTTATTTCACTTAGTATAATACTCTGTAGGTCCATCCATGTTGTCAAAAATGGCAGGATTTTTCTTTTTAATGGCTGAATAATATTCTATTGTGTATATGTACCACTTCTTTATCTATCCATCTATTGATGGACATTTTTGTTGCTTCCATATCTTGGCTATTGTCAATAACATGGCAATAAACATAGTGGTGTATATATCTTTTTCAAATCAGGGATTTTGTTTTCTTTGGGTAAATTCCTAGAAGTGGAATTGATATTTTTAGTTTTTTGATACAAAACATATATAAGCATTTAATACCCAATATATATAAACTTATAAAGTTCAATATAAAAAATAATAATCCAACTTAAAATAGTGAAAGGACTTGCAAAAACACATTTCCAAAGAAGATATGTGAATGGTCAGTAGATAAATTAAAAGATGCTAATCACTAGTCACTAGGAAAATTCAAATCAAAACCACAAAGAGATACCACTTCACACCTGTTAGGATAGCCATGAGCCAAAAGGCAAGTAATAACAAATGCTAGTGTGGATGTGCATAAGAGGGAATGTTTGTGCACTTTTGGTGGGATTATAAATTGGTACAGCCACTAGGAGAGAGTATGGAGGTTCCTCAAAATATTAGAACTACCGTATGATCCAGTAATTCCAGTTCTGGAGTTATATCCAAAGGAAACAAAACCAAAAGTGGAAAAGATGCATATACATAGTAGCATTATTTGCAATAACCAACACATGGAAACAATCTAAGTGTCCATTGATGGATGAACGGATAAAAAGTTGTGAAAAATATATAATCTATACACACACAATGAAATATTATTCAGCCATAAAAAGTGAAGAAATTCTACAATTTGCAACAACATGGATGAAACTTGGAGGCATTTTGCTAAGTGAAATATGTCATATAAAGACAAATACTATGTGATCTCATATGTAGAATCTAATATATGAGATCAAAAAAACATACAAAACAACAAAAGATACAAACAAAACATAGAAACATACAAAATAAAACAATAAAGCTGAAAAACTGTAAACACCAAACTCATAGAAAAAAGATCAGATTTGTGATTACTAGAGGTGTTTCAGAGGAAGAGGCTACGGAGGGGCTTTTGGAGGAAGGTGGTAAAAAAAAAAGCCTTGTATATTTGGGAGTTTTGAACTTAATATAAACTTAGAAATACTTTAAAAATCTTTTTCTAAAAGATTGACATTTTTGCAATAGGTTAATAGAAAATAAGAGCAGGAATGTTACAATTCAGATTTGACAAACTTTCAACAGCATGAACAACTCTCCCAGATAAAAGTGATAGCCACAATACTCTAAGCAAACAGCTATGCAGATATTTTCTCACCATATCAAATATGCCCAACATACTGGGAGTGAGAAAGCTGCAAACATTTACCTTGGTGAGAAAATTGTTGTTCTCAGAAAGTTTTAAGAATTTCTGAGGCAGAAACACTATATAGCTTAAATCTACAATTCCAACATCTCTGCTCTCTCAAGCATCTTGAGCATGTTGTAGTGTAATTCCTAATACAACTCACTTCTTATGTTCAGTGTTTTTCGAGGTCATGTCATAAGTATGCATTAATTAATGTCCTAGTTCCCTTGTTCATCACTTTAAGACCATATACTCCAAACACCAGGGACTGTAGCTCTAAACTTTAATAAGGTAGGTAGATTTTGGAAATCTCAAGCTGTAGTTTCAACCCTTACTTTCTCTTCACCAAAATAAAACAACACTTGAACTTTCCCTACTTTTCCTGTTTGATTAAATCTTAGGAATTTACACCCTGGACACCTTGACTTTTCCATATTCCTGCCAAGCTCTTTACTGACAAGGAAGGGCTAGGAATATTTCACCGGTCTAGTATGATTCAGAGACTACATTATTTAGTCCTAAAAGTATACTCAATAGGCCTGTGATGATAAATGCCACCTGGTCTCTGGTGTTTCTCCTGAATGTATCATTATGTCTAATCAGAGCCCCAGTGAACTCTACATGATTCAGCTTTCTGTTATTTGCTGGTAATAATGTATGGAGTTGAACACTTTGTGATTCAGAGGGAGTTTGTTGTCTGTGCACGAATGAAGAATAGCCAGGAGTAACAGTCAATGTAAAAGATTATTCTTATAGATCCATCTCAGAAAAAGGAAGCTGGTGTTTTTAGGTATCAGAGAATGCTGGTTCCATTTAATTGTGGAGAAAAATGTGCTTACACACCCATCCTCAGAACAAATCCACTACTTTGGAAAATCTAAACACACCAAATTGATCCTGATGACTGCAATGTTAATGGCAGGATTGGGAAGGGAGGGAGAGAGCAGAGACCTAATGACAATTTTTAAAAAGACATTAAGCTCTAATACACTGTTTAAATTCCACAATTCATGTGTGGAGAAAGAACTTTCACATTTAGGATGAGGGTTTTTTTTTTCCAGGTTTGTCCTTAATTCTCAGACCCAAGGTAAGCTAGTTGAAAAGCAACAGAGGTATTTTTTTCCTCTCTTACAAAAGTGGCTTAGCAAGGTCTAATTGCAGCAGATCATCAGGTCAGCCTCCTCCAAATATCTCCAAGTCCTATGGGAAATGTGATCTCATCCTCTTTATTCTACCTTTCCGAATGCCTGCAGTCTGGTAAGGCAGCAAGGAATGCTCAGATGCAGGTGAGGCAAGTTCTACCCAAAGTCATAACGTTTCTTGTTTAGCTGCCCATTTGGCAATTGGTCATGTACAGCATGTTCCTTCACACATTCCTCTGTTGATCTTTAAACTTTTAAAGCTAGTTTACTATTTTTCTTTCTCAGCCATCTTCCATATATTAAGCATGCATGTAAACATTCATTGCATATTCAATCTTCTTTTTTGTTATTTCCCTCCAAACTTTTGAAAAATAAAAAAAACTCCTCTCACACTGACTCTTATTTCTCCTTCTCTCTGCAGTCAGAATTTTTGAAATGACAATGACAAAATTATTTGATATCCATTGCCTTCTAATTTTCACTTTTTATCTCTCCTTAGCATCCAGAAATCTGAATTCTATCTTCGCCACACCATTCAAACTGTTCTTACAGAGGTAACCATTGATCTACTGCCTCCTTGGTCATCACACTTACCCCTAGAAAGGTGGATGTTATTTTGATGTTTACACCTCCTGGAATGTTTCGTCTCCTTTGTGAATCTATAGTATCACTTCCATCTGGTTTTCCTCTGAAATTTTTTTCAAACTTTGTATATTTTGTTCTCTGATGATTTCTCTTTTATCTAGATTCCTCTTTGAGTTCAGATTTTCTCATATCCTTGCCCTCTGAGCAATCACATGCATGACACTGGCCCTTCCCTTAAGTTCTAGACATCTACTGGAAATTGCCCAGGTCCTGGACACTCTGGTCCAACATTACCCAAGTATGTCTTGGATATTTGCCCTGTGCTTCTGCTCTACCTTTTGGATTTGGTGTCATAAGTTTCTCTGTTTTATCTACTTGGATTCATTTCATCCTCTACCCTCTCTTCTCATCAAAATGTAAATCAGGCAACAAAAGCAAAAATAAGCTTCTGCACAGCAAAGGAAATCAACAAGACAAACATGCAAGCTACTGAATGTGAGAGGATATTAGCAAGTCATTTATCTCATGAGGGCTTAATATCCAAAAAATATAAAGAACTTAAACAACTCAATAGCAAAAAATAAAGAAGGCAGAGGATCTGAATAGACACCAGAGGATCTGAAGAAGGCATACAGATGGCCACCAATCACACGAAAAGGTACTCAGCGTCCCAATCGTCACAGAAATGCAAATCAAAACCATAATGAGATATCACCGCACATCTTTTAGAATGGCCATTTCCAAAAAGACAATAGATAACAAATGCTGGCAAGGATGTGGCAAAATGGGCACCGTTGTGCACCACTGGTAGTAATATAAATTGGTGCAGCTGTTATGGAAAACTGTATAGAGGTTCCTCAAAAAATTAAGAATAGAATTACCATAATCCAATGACTCCATTTGGGGGCATTTATCCAAAGAAAACAAAACCAGTACTTGAAAAGATATATGCACCCCACTGTTCATTATAGCATTATTTACAGGAGCAAAGATACAGAAACAACCTAAGTGTTCATTAATATTTGAATGAATAAAGAAAAATTGATATATACATATGCAATGGAATTCAGCCACAAAAAAATAGTGAAATTTTGTCATTTGCAACAATATAGACCTTGAGGGCATTACACTAAGTGAAATAAATCAGACAGAGAAAGACGTATTTGTGATCTCACTTATCCGTGGAATCTAAAACAAAAAATCCTCCTAATGACAGAGAATATATTAGCAGTTACAGTGGCTATGAGATGAGGGGGAAGGGGTACGCAAAATGGGTGAAAGGAGTCAAAAGTTACAAACTTCTAGTTATAAAAATAATTAGTGCTAAAATTCATATGGAACCACAAAAGACCCCAAATAGCCAAAGCGATCCTGAGAAGGAGGAATAAAACAGGGGGAATTGTGCTCCCCGACTTCAAGGTCTACTACAAAGCCCCAGTAATCAAGACAATTTGGTATTGGCACAAAAACAGACCCACAGACCAGAATAGAAAATCCAAACATTAACCAAAACATATACAGTCAATTAATATTTGATAAACGAGCCTTGGATATACAATGGGGAGATGACAGCCTCTTCAGCAGCTGGTGTTGGCAAAACTGGACAGCTACATGTAAGAGAATGAAACTGGACTACTGTCTAGCCCCATACACAAAGGTAAACTCAAGGTGGATCAAAGACATGAATGTAAGTCATGAAACCATAAAACTCTTAGAAAAAAACATAGGCAAAAATCTCTTGGACATAAACATGAGCAACTTCTTCATGAACATATCTCCCCAGGCAAGGGAAACAAAAGCAAAAATGAACAAGTGGGACTATATCAAGCTAAAAAGCTTCTGTACAGCAAAGGATACCATCAGTAGAACAAAAAGACATCCTACAGTATGGGAGAATATATTCATAAATGACGTATCTAATAAAGGGTTGACATCCAAAATATATAAAGAACTCATGCAGCTTAACAAACAAAAAGCGAATAATCAAATTAAGAAATGGGCAGAGGACATGAATAGACACTTCCCTAAAGAAGAAATTCAGGTGGCCAACAGGCACATGAAAAGATGCTCCACATCACTAATCATCAGAGAAATGCAGATTAAAACCACAATGAGATATCACCTCGCACCACTGAGGATGGCCAACATCCAAAACACAAACAACAACAAATGTTGGTGAGGATGTGGAAAACAGGGAACCCTCCTACACTGCTGGTGGGAATGCAAATTTGTTCAACCATTGTGGAAAGCAATATGGAGGTTCCTCAAAAAACTCAGAATAGAAATACCATTTGACCCAGGAATTCCACTCCTAGGAATTTACCCTAAGAATGCAGCAGCCCAGTTTGAAAAAGACAGATGCATCCCTATGTTTATTGCAGCACTATTTACAATAGCCAAGAAAAGGAAGCAACCTAAGTGTCCATCAGTAGATGAATGGATAAAGAAGAGGTGGTACATATACACAATGGAATATTATTCAGCCATAAGAAGAAAACAAATCCTACCATTTGAACAACATGGATGGAGCTAGAGGGTATTATGCTCAGTGAAATAAGCAAGCCGAAAAAGACAAGTATCAAATGATTTCACTCGTATGTGGAATATAAGAACAAAGAAAAAATACTGAAGGGACAAAACAGCAGCAGACTCACAGAACCCAAGAACATACTAATAGTTACCAAAGGGAAAGGGACTGGGGAAGATGGGTGGGAAAGGAGGGATAAGAGGGAAAAAGGGGCATTACGATTAGCAGATGTAATGTTCGGGAGGTACGGGGAGGGCTGTACAACTCAGAGAAGACAAGTAGTGACTCTATAGCATCTCACTGCTGATGGACAGTGACTGTAATGGGGTTGGTGGGGGGAACCTGATGAAGGGGTAGTTTAATAACCATAATATTGCACATGTAATTGTAGATTAATGATACCAAAATAAATTATATAAAAAAATAATAATAATTAGTCATGGAGCTATAATGTACAGCAAGGCAACTCTAGTTACTAATGCTGAATTGCATATTTGAAAGTTGCTAAGAGTAGATCTTAAAAGCTCTCATCATAAGGAAAAAGCTGTTCTATTTTCGGTAATGGATGTTAACTAGAGTTACTGTGGTGTTCATTTCTCAATATATATAGAAATATTGAATAATCATGTTGTAGAAATGAAACTAATACAATGTTATATGTCAATTATACCTATAATATAAAATATTAAAAAATGTAAATCAAATTTCATCTTTCTGATTAGATGCTCCCAGTTAGCATTGATAGATTTCTTCGCCTTGCATTTATAGTTATATTAGAGCAAGTATAAAGTTGCCCAGAGTTTAATTATGTAGTAGCTTGGACTTAATACATTGATTGGATCATAGGAAATTGCCATAAAAAATGGGTAACTATTGGCCATTTCACATGGCCAAATCTATTGTTTTTCGGGACTTGCTTTTGTAAGATCTGTGACCTTAGAATGGTTTCTACACTTTAAATGGTTGTAAAACAATAAAAAAGAAAATCTAGTGTCAGAAACCATATGTGGCCTAGAAAGCCTAAAATATCTATATCTGGACGGTACCCAGAAAAGTTTGCAGGCTCTTACCCTACACCATCTCCAATTTGGTATAGATATTTGTGTTACCAACATACAGCAGTGTTGGACCTCTATTTGCTCAATAAATATATTTTAAACTGAATTAAAGACTGATGAATGTCCTAATAAAAAATGTAGGATGAAAAGGGTCCTAAGATTATTTTTCTTCCTCAATGAATCCTGTTTGTAAAGCGGGACACTTAAATATCACTTTTTTGAGCATGTTTGCAGCTCATCCAAACCTGAGGATCTATGACCAAGAACATTATAGTCAAACGATCTAAAGCAAGGGTTTTCTTATGTGCCAACACCCAGACCGCTGAATCAGAGTTATCTATCAGGAATCAAGATAAATCCTGGGAGGAATGAAGGGTGATGGTGGGAGAGAGTATGTGTGACACAGGGCTGCTATTAGCTTTAAGATTTGTTGACACTGAATGTCTTTAAAAAAAAAATCTCTTCCCAAACTGCATCATTCCAAAGTACTTAAGAACCTGATCCAAAAGCCCAGGCACTTCATCACTGGCCATGTTCCCCCCGAAGAAATGATCTAGAGAAGACTGTTCCTAAATCAAAAAATGTGAAATTGTATTTGGCAGCCACAATTCAGGGAAGAAAAATTCTGCTTCGAACAATAGCCTTTTCCTCTGTTTTGTACACTCCCTTTTTTCTTCTTTTCCCTTGCTTTTAACTCTTATGTTTGGTGTATCCTGACAGCTTAAAGAAAAGAGATCTTCTTCAGAATCTTTTTGAAAATGGGTTCTTCTGAAATAGTTTGGTGAGTTAAATCTATACCATTACAGTTAATCTCAAACGGTATTGTTGTCGGTATTTTCACCACAGCATTGAAGAAGTGCTTTGGAAATGTAGAATTGTTCAAACACTCATTTCCTGTTTTACTTTTGTGCCATATCACAGCTGTGCTCGATTATGGGCTTTTGAAAAGCAGCAGACAGGAGAGAAAACAATGCCGTTTCCCCCTCTATTCTTTGTAATTGTTTTTTTTAAATAAATAAATAAATAACAAGCAAACAAGCTCAACACTTTCAATTGGAACCCCACCCCTTTGCTTTTAGAATTATAGTCGTATTAAAGCATC
This sequence comes from Smutsia gigantea, assembly GCA_032199065.1. Lineage (NCBI taxonomy): Eukaryota > Metazoa > Chordata > Mammalia > Pholidota > Manidae > Smutsia > Smutsia gigantea. The sequence continues at coordinate 91,507 of JAVSCE010017494.1, forward strand.
ATTTCTAAAAGTAGAAAAAATAGCACATTTCTAACAAACAACACAGTGTAGGGACGCCCTTTATTTCCAACTATGTCCCAGACTTGGTAATTTCTTACTGAACTTCATAAGTGCCAAACAAAGTCATTTCAAACTCACGATGAAAATCTATCTCATGTTGCAAATACCACAATGTTTCAGGTATACAAGGTAGAATCTTTCTCATGAAAGTAAGAAGTATGAAAATTAAAAGAGGAGTTACAGCTCTCAGTCCAGGTTTAGGAGCTTATCCAAAATACTGGACTACCTAGATCTCTTAGCTCTCCTTTGGCCTCAATCCCTTCCCCATGCTGGTACCCGACCCCCAAGGAAACCTCTCTAAAACATGGATGTAACATTGTCGCTGCCCCCCTGTGATCGGTGACTCCCCAGTGACTCAGAGTGCTGATCAGGGACTTTGGAGGGGCATCAAAATCTTCTGCAGGCTTTAAAACTGTGTGTGTATTCGTTCCTCTTCGCCCCAAAAGTTTCTAGGTCATTGGGACCATTTGGTGACACAAGTCTCCGCATATCTAAGGAACACACAGAGAATTCCGATGTACAAAACCCAGGCAGACAATGGAGCACAGAATGGACCACACACCGAGAGCCAGACCCTTCAGTGTAACAAGACTTTTCACAATTGGCCTCATTAGGTTTCAAACGCAATGAGTACATTCAAGGACTGACCTTCATTGACCTCTGAGCAGAATTTGATGGTACTGACTACACCCAATGACTTACAATATGCTTTTCCCCTTGCATTAAGATAATACCGACAATATTTCTCTCCCTTAACTCTTTTTATTTTTAATCTCTTTTACATATTTTTCTTTTTCTTAGAAATGTAATTGCTGCATCTTCTCTCTGAAATACTGGTGACCTTGAAGAGCCTTGGTCCTCTCTGAGGCTGCTTTCATTGTCGCTATATGTATTTTCCTTCGGTCACATTAATCCTCCTGTGGCTTCGATGACTTTGGTGGTTAGGAATGTAAACTCTGCAGCCAGGTTGTTTGGATTCAATCCTGGCTCTGTCACTTAATAACCAATCTGTGCCTTTGTTGTTTCATCTGTATAGTGGAAGTAGCAATAGTATGTACATTAGGGTGTTATTTTATTATTGTGAGAATTAGGGATTACTATGAGTAAAGTACTTAAAATAGTAACGAGGACATTGTAAGTTCTAAATAAGTGCTTAGTGTCCTTGTCATTATTGTGTTTATGTTGGTGACTCACTAATTTATTCCTTCAGCTCAAACCACTGTCCTAAGTCCTATAACTACTACATCCAACTGTTCACTTGACCTTTCCCCTCAAATGTCACATAAACTACAAAGACTTAATGCTTCTAATTCTGAATCCCTGTTCTCATCTACCAGCCCTATCATGCTCCTTATTCTGGGATCCATGGCTCACCTAACTACCACCAATCCTGGTTCTTGAGATGAGAAACTGGGTATCAAACCTGATAACTTTCTATTTCTCTCCACATCAAATCCATTACCAAGTCCAATTAATTCTAGGTCCCCTTATGACCCAAATTCTGTCACTTCTCTCTTGAATGCTCTTGTTACAACCCTGTATTGAACCACCTCAACTTGCTGTATTCCTTCCTTTCTAAGTATTTTTCCTGTGACTTTTTCAAGTATTATCCCATTGCCAATCTACATACTTCAGCCACAGTAAACATTCTAAATCCTGTCAGTGTCCATCTAAAGATGTCTGATGGCTTCTCATTGCCTTCAGAATGAAATTAGATGTCCTTATCATGATCAGCCAAATCCTTCAGGGTCTTCCTTGCTCATATCTCCAGCCTAATTCCACATCACTCCCCTCACTTTACTCTATATTCAGCTCAGGCTTAAATCTGTCTGGTTCTCCAGCATCATCTCCCTGGTTTTTGGACTTCTGTATGATTTCCTTTCTGCCTGGAACACTCTGTTATTCATCAGTTTGCCTCAGCTAGGATGTAGCTTCTCCAGGCAGCTCTCTTGACATACCAGGTCCCAATTAGATATTCTTTCTAGATGCTTCTGTGATACTTATCACATTATTTTGTAATAGCTGTATCTTTTCCTAAAATGTTATTACTGTGGTTAGGATGGCCAACATAGAAAAGACTAGGAAAAACAAATGCTGGCCAGGATGTGGAGAAAGGGGAACTCTCCCACACTGCTGGTGGGAATGTAAATTAGTTCAACCATTG